>MU222312.1:143804-156824 GCA_018584345.1 Thuja plicata | reverse complement strand
CATCACCTAGTAGGTAGTTTGCTTTCAGTCATTTCCCTTTCATGCAATCCTTCTATCCCTTTCCCTCAAAAGATTTACTTTCCTGTTTAAGAAGCAAACTAAGGTGATTATCCAAGAGGAACCAGCCTAGAACCTGGAGGTCTCATCTCGGTTAGCATAGGGTCCCACAACCTTGAGATGATTCCCATGTTATACTGGATTATCAAGACCAAGAGAGCTTGAGATCAGAGGCACAAATTCAGTGTATAACAGTTACATGGATATGTACATCATATTCCATAAATTTTGTGATCCAACCCGCTCTCTTTTCATTTACATCCTTATTTAATCAAAAATCTTTGATGCTAGGGTGTGCAACCATAAGGTGAATTCTATTCCTAGAAACAAGATGTTTGAATTTATTTAAAGATTTTATAACAACAAGTACATGCTTCTCTACAAAACTGTACTGTTTCTCATAATCATCTATTCCTTTGCTGAAAAAAGCTACAGGCTACTCCAATTTATCATCATTTTTCTACACCAACATAGCTGAAATAGTATCATAGCCTCCAAAAGCATACATAATAAAATATTTAGTAAAATCAAGATTAGCTAAGGTAGGAGCTGATGACAAGGCCTGTTTGATATGCTCAAAACTTGATTTTCCTTCCTTTGTCCAGCTGAAAGGTATATTTTTCTTCAGCATTGCAGTTAAGGGTCTTAGCAATTGAACAATGTCTGGAATAAATCACCTAACAAAGTTAATTATGCCAATAAAAATTTGCAGCCCTTTCTTGTGCTTTGGTAATGATAGATCCAAAATTGTGTGGATTCTTTTGGGGTCTATTGTTGTACCCTCTTTTGAGACTTGGTAGCCTAGGAGCTTACCTTCATGAACTGCAAAAACTAACTTTTTGGGATTGAGAGAGATTCCAAAATCTCTGCATCTTATAAGTACTTGCTTTAAATGTCCTATATGCTAATCTGAAACTTTGCTGTAAATGGTAACATCATCCAAATAAACTAGAAAAAATTTATACATTAGATTTTTAAAGGCCATGTCCATAGCCTTTTGGAATGTGGCTCATGCAGTTGATAAACCAAATGGCATTCTCTTGTATGCCAATTTTCCCCATTTAGTAGTAAAAGAAGTTTTAAATTGATCTTCATCCCTCACTAGTACTTGGTTATAGCCTGAATAACCATCAAGAAGATAAAATCTTTCAGAACCTGAGACATATTGTAAAATATTTTCCATGGATGGAAGAGGGTGTCTATCTTTTAGAGATTCCCCATTGAGGTCTCTAAAGTCTACACATAATCTAATCTCTCCATTTTTCTTCCTCACAGGGACCAGATTTGAAACCCAAGATGTATGCTTGATCGGAAAGATGATACCACTATCTAGCAATTTATTGAGCTCTTTGAGCATCAAGGGCTCTAACTTGGGGTTAATTGGCCTTTTCCTTTCCCTGATTGGCCTTGAATTGGGTTCTAATTCAATGGTGTGTTGGGTTAATTGAGGGTCAAACCCTTTTAAATTAGCATAATCCCATGCAAAGACATCATTGAACTCTTTAAATAAAGCAATTAGTAGTTCCTTCTCTTGAGGGGAGATGAATATTTCAAGCTCCTCATAGTGATCCTCTTTGATCATCACGCTGGTTTTATTCCTTTTAAACTAATCATCAGAGTTAAAAATGGACTCCAAGATGACTAGTTCCTTAGGCAGCTTATTGGACTTCAATTGTATGATCTAGTCTTCAAATTGATGTTTTATCTTGCTATCCTTCGAAGCTACAAAGCCATTTGTGTCTATCATAAAGCTTAAGATCTACTCATCAGTATTGAAAACTTTCCAATTAAGGTCATTATCTTGGATAGATGGCCTAACAAAAATTTGAATATGGGATTGATCATAATCTACACCTTTATTTTTTGAAATAATAACTTGAGAACCAATGATAGCTAACCTATCAGCATGCTGGTTTTTATTTCTGGTAACAGAAATCAGATTGAATGCATCAAAATCAGCGAGAATATCTGATACTCTAGATTTGAATAACTTCAAGAAATCATTTTTTATAGCATTCAATCCTCTCACTTGATTGACCACCAATTCACTATCTCCAAATGATCTTAAAGATTTAATATTTCTCTTTCTTGCCCACTCCAATCCCTGAATCAGACTCTCATATTCAG
This sequence comes from Thuja plicata, assembly GCA_018584345.1. Taxonomy (NCBI): domain Eukaryota; kingdom Viridiplantae; phylum Streptophyta; class Pinopsida; order Cupressales; family Cupressaceae; genus Thuja; species Thuja plicata. The sequence goes on along the minus strand of MU222312.1, from coordinate 154,640 downwards.
CCACATTGTTAGAACAAGGAAATAACAATATAAATGCAACATAATATTTGTCACCATCTGGAGACACAAGCATAACCCTAGCACCAGCTCCATCCTTGTTCTTATAGCCATCAAAATATAAATCCCAAAGTTGATTAGGCTATTCTAAATCAGTACTTTGGGGTTTTATCAAATTAGGAATAACTGAATTAGATTTTGTAATCATACAATTACGAAATCTAGCATCATGAAAAACATTATCTTGGGTGTTAAAGGCATTACCAGCTTCCCATTCATCCAATAAAATATCAGGGATACCTTCAATTTGAGTATCAAAGGCTGGATAGTCTTTAAGATCATCAACATCTATGATCACACAACTAGCATTAATGGAACTTGGAATGTACGGCTCGATGTGATCCTTGGTCAAAAACTCTAATTTTATGGTCACCTTTTCACCATATATGGTTCTAAACAACATATGAAACCAATTAGATGTGAAATATCCTCCTAGTCTTGCAGTAAAGTCTCTAGATAAACACATGGCAAAATAGGGAGGTAGATCTATAACATAGATGTCTTGGAAAATAGAGAAATTGGGACAAGCATGGAGGGTCAAACTTGAATTTTTAACAATACCTAGAGTGTGTACTAATGTACCATCTAATTGAATTACTCCTTTATCAAGAGGTTCATACTTGAAACCAAGCAGATCTACAATCTTTTTAGGCATTACTATGCTGGTTGCAGCACTATCAACCATACAATTATGCACTAATTTATCGCCAATTATCAAAGACACATAAAAAGGAGGTGGCTTAACATTTTAAAATTTCTTACCATCCTTTATTGATCTCCCCTGCACATTTTTAGCCCCTAAATTAGCCAAAACAATCCTTGAAGGTTTTTTTAAGGCTTATTGTGAACTTGTTGTCCCTTTAGATAGCTCTTCCTTCAATAAATGAGCTTTCCCTGGAATGGCTAATGAATCCCACATAGAAATATAAACATTCATCTTCTTCATATTATCAAAAATATTATAGGGAACAACAAACTGTACCTTTTGAGGAGATTTACCAATGGTCTGATCCGTCTGCTTCTAATGTTGTTTTTGTTGGTTTGCAAGAGCGGAGTGATATTTTAGAATAGAAATAAGAGGAATGAGTGGTGACTAAGTTGTGGAAGCAATCTTAGCAGCTGAATTCTCTAACTCTAGAGCTCTCTTTTGGCTCTTGTGTTTTCTGATATAGGTGAATCATTACTCACTCCATAAAAATCTTCCTCTTGCCAATTTAGAAATGATACACGTCCAGAGTAGTTAGATCTGGCTATTGTTGAGTCTCTTCAATGGATGCGGTTGGTTGTGAATCAATCAAACTTTGACCCATTAGGGCATGATTACACACTCCATTAGTGCACTTATACTTATTATGGGGTTGTCCACAAGGATAGCACCACTCATAATTAGCAGCAATGTTTTGGTTACGAATAATATCCCTAACAATATTAATAGGTGCAGGATTATAAGGTCTATAAGGCCTTTGGTTCCAATTTTTCCTATTGGCATTATTACTTCCTTGGTATTTCTACTTTTTGCCTTGGTAAATGGGTTGATTAGGCTGCAGGGATGAAGAAATAACAAACTATTTTTGTGTATGGGCTATTAGATTTCCTTGCGATTTCTACCTTTTACGGTTTACCAACTCATTTCCAAAGTTTTGTAATAAGCTCCCAATATTTTGATGGTTGTCTTTTATGCTTTGCAACTCATTAGAAGGGGCAATGGGCATCCTCTCTTTATTTTCATAAGATGTTAATGAAGCCAGAGATGGGGTAATCAATGCCATATTTGATTCGATGATAGGAAAAAAAGGCATAGTTGGCCTAGGAGCTATCTTCCCTGCCTGAATAAGGCTATTTTCTACCCTAATTGCAATTTCAAAAGCTTGAGGTAAAGAATTCCCCCCCATGGATTGGATCATAACTGAAATATCACTATTCAGACTTTTAAAGAAGTATAAAAATGCATATTCAGTAGAAGTTCTTACCGTCGCAGGAATCCTATTCCAAGTCTTTTGAAATCGGGGATTGAAATCACTCATCAGTTCACTCTTTAAAAATAATACTGTTATATAAACATAACCAAAAACATTTGGATACACTATAGACTGATGATAACATGTAGACTACAAGTATGCATTTTCCATAATTGAATCCAATTCAAATGTCTTTTCTTTATCTTCATACTTACTTTAATAGCATCACCTTCAATTCTCCTTGCATGATCACAGTAAACACTTTTACCTCCATTTCTCCATATCTTTTCCTAGGAACCCTTCATTTCCCATGTGTCTCCTACAAAATCATTGTACCACCCTTCATGAAATGTATCCTCTTCTTATGCATTGAATTTTCTTTATTATCTGCATTTAGTATTAGATCATAACCTTGTAATGCACACATCTCAAATCAACTTGTTAGGTCAGCAAACAAGATAAGCCAATAAATGTTTGTGTGTGAGTGCCATATGAGATGACACTCATGCATGAATGTCCGTTTGTTGGTTTTTTTTTGTTAACCTAACAGGTTGATGTTATTTTGAATAAGGTTTCTGAGATTCAAGACCTAAGTCCCTTTGATTTAGATTCTTATGGTTCTACAAATAGTAACTCCTTGACAAAATGCAAAAAAATAACCATATGCAATAAAAGGTTTCATAAAGATATCTCCCTTTGATATATTTTTTTTAGGTGATGCTAAGGAATATCTTGCTATTGTATTGATGTTATTGGTAAATTTTCAGCTTTGAAATTTTGATTGATCATTTATGTATGTGGTTTTGGTTCATGTATTGCTAAGATCCAATTGGATCTAATATCTCTTTTCTCTTCATGATGCAGGAGAGGACCTAAAACCTAATATGCAGAGCTAACACCAGGATGGACAAAAGACACTATGAATTTTGGACAGAGGAAAACAACCAGCACAAAATGCAGACACTCTACAAGGGAATGCATAGAACATTAATCATGCTTTTGTCATGCTTTATTTTATGAAATTATCTCCAAATTTATGAATCCAAAAGATGTAACATGGAAACATTATTTTCATACTACATTGAGTTTGAATGCACAATGTAATTATCAATGTATGAAATTTTGAATTTTGAACATGATCAATACTTAGAATACAACTTTCTGATAGTATGAATGCAATAGAAAGCTATTTTTTATCATCTTTGAAAAGGAATGTTGAAGATATGCATATTTATGCAATTTTTTGTGTTTATGCTTGTTAGATTGCAAATGTGTAAAATTAGGGTAACAGTTCCATTGTTTGTTTTTTGGTGAAGTTGTTGTTCTTGATATCCTTCTTAAAGTTTGTTGGATTTGTCATATGATTGGCAGGTATCTGGCATAAGGAAATTTTCTCTCTCATAATCCTTATTTCAATTTATTTAGTATATGACAGTCTTAATTTGTTGGTTTAAATTATTATCTCCTTAATGGTTCATTACATATGTTTCATAAGTGTAGTCATGATTGGCTAATCAAATCAAATGCTTATTGGTGCTTGAGTCGCATATTCTTCTTATTTCTCATTGTCTCTCGAATAATTCTTTGATTAATATACTAACATGATAATGCTCTATATTATTTATTGCTTAGTTCGTGAGTCATGCAGGTTGTGGAGTAATTAACCATTCACTTGAAATGGGATGACTCATTAGTGGACTGTCTATATCCATGTGATTGATGCAATGTTGATGCAGGTTTCATTAGTTGACCTTGTCTGTGGGCATTTTCATTTTAGTATATTTATTTCATGAGAGCATTGATAAATAATTTCATACCTAACTTTTTCTTTTTGAAAATTTGAGCATATGGTTTATCTTTATATCATGTTAGCTACATTGCACATTTTTAAGATAGCTCATGCTTATCTCATTCTAAAGTTTTCAAAATTTATCTAAAGTTGAATTATTTTATGATACATATTATGAGTTTCTTTTGAAAGGTGTACTAATTTGTATCAAGGGTAAATCCCCTATATGGGAAATCTACTCATGATATTTCTATTCTTTGATTTAGGTGATATATCATGGCCCTTTCCAAAAACATTGATTCATTTACACATGTCCTATGAATCAAAAGACTACTTGCAGATGTGCATATACTGTTAATCCCTAAGTTATATTGATGATTAGTGACCCACACTTAGTCATTTACTTAGGATGTTTTAGTTGGTTATCACTGTGACTAAGCTAAACATTCAAGGCCGAGCAAGTTTTAGGTTGCCAAGTTACATCATTCCGATCCGAGTAGAATATTAAGTGTCGAGCGTCAAAGATGTGTTGTGCCGAGAAGAATAGTTTTTGCGTACATGTCAGGATTAATTCAAACTTTGATGTAATCAGTTAAGGCTGACTTGTATGAGATCTGAGCTGACATTTATATGCATTTAATATTTGTCTAGTGAGTTAATTTCACATTTAATTGTTTTATACTATGCATGGCATGGACCAAATCAGGAAATCATAATGCATTGGAGGTATAAACAACAGATCTTGATCTCGCCGCCAGATCTGAAAAGATATAATAAGATAGCTTCTAACCATAGTAAAAAGTAGAGAGAAAGAGATATATAGAGAAGGGTTGTATGTTCATAAGAGATGAACAGTAAGTCATTTTGAGATGAAGCCTAGATCAAGCAGAATGACAGAGCAGTGAAAAGTAGAGAGAAGGCATATTAGATTAAGAGATCAAAGAGGTTATTGAAAAGAGAAGATCTGTCATCAACATCTAAGTGCATAATGGAGGATCACTACTTGGAACATTCTAACAGGTGTATCAAGTTAAATCTCTTAACATAGTGTTTTTAGTAGACCATTTCAAATCTCTTAGCCGAGTGCTTACTTTACTGTAAGTTGAAATCCTTTAACAAGGGAGATTGTAATGATCTGAAGTTCTTAACAAAATAGACCTTTAACCAGGTAGATTGCATATTGTAATCAAACTTTTGTAGCCCTAACAAGCACACTTTATTGCTGCAATAGTGAAGATCTTGTGGGTATCATCCCCACCCCAGTTTTACCTATTTGGGTTTTTGGGTTAACAAAACTCTGTGTTGTGAGTTACATATTTGATGTTATGGATGTTGTCTGATGTTAGGTTAAATTCATATATGTATGAATGTAGATAAATTTGTTTTAAGTGGTTTAGTTTGAAGATCTAATTCACTCCCCCCCTCTCAGTATCTTGCTTTCCCATTCTTGTACTTCCAACAATTGGTATCAGAGCACAGTTCACCTACAAAAGCTTTGAATCAGTTTGTGAGTATAGATATTGAGATGGAGGTTTACAAGTTGGGAAAAGTCATTGAGAATCAGAAGATTGATATCTAGCTAGCATTACATCAGCTTGAGATAGCACGACAAGAACTGAAGAAATCATTGACAGCTAGGAAAGATTTGGCCATACAAATGAATGCTACTCATTACCAGGAAGATGATATTGCAAATCTATTTCAGAATTAAGATTCCACTGAGAGAGATGAAGAAATTGTAGATCTACTGGAAAAGAACAATGCACTGTGTGAAGAAGTTAGAAACTTGAAAAGAGAACAAGAAATATAGACAGTGAGGCTGTGTGAAGTATTGGAATAAAAGAAGAAAGCTGAAGACGAAAAAACTATGGTAGAGGAAGACAAAAGAGTAATATTTTTCAGACTTGATGAAAGGACACATGATATGTAGATGATGACAATCAATCATGTTGACATGGAAAATCCACTGCTACTTGAAAATCAGGAAATTAGTAGGAAAGATATGGAAATGATAAATCTCAGATCTGAGAAAAATCAATTGAAAGATGATCTGAGATCTGAGAAGGAACTTAATGAAAGGTTAAACAAACCTAATGAGGCTTTGACTCATTTTGAAAATCTGATGGAAGCATCAAGAAGGTCAAAGGATTCTTCTGGATTAGGTTACATGGAACTAAATACATCTGCTAAGAAAGGAGAATCATCTAAGAATGATGAAAGGACGAATGCAAAAACAAAGAATAACAAGCCTATTTGCCACCACTATGGAAAACCAGGGCATACAGAAAACATTTTCCAAAGAAAGAAAGGTAAGTCCAATCCTAAAACTAAGTTTAATAGTTACTATTTTAATTGCAAGAAATTTGGACATAAAGCACATGAATGTTGGGCTGAAGCAAGTGATGCATCCCCCAAACCAAGATTTAATGGTTACTACTACAAGTGTCTAAAACATGGTCACAAGGCACAAGACTATAGATCCAATGCTAAATAGAAATGGACATCCAAGACACAAACAAAAGCATCCAAGAAAGGAAACACTTACAACTGGGATTATAATACAAGACAAAGTTGTCATTACTATGAAGAATATGGACATGCACCTGAATATTTCTTAAAGACACATGTCAGAGGGAAATCTAAGAGTTGGATGTATGGAAGCTTAGTCATTTTTAGTTGTTTGAAGATAGGACACACTAAGAGAGAGTGTAGGACAAGAGTTCCTGCTCCTACTGTTGAAGAAGTAAGAGCACAGATGAATCAAACATGGGTAAAGAAAATAGTGCCGAGCAACATTGAATCCACTAAATCTGAGGTCACCCAATCTAATGGATCAGGTGATCACACAATCTCCAACTGAGCAATAGAGGTATGTAAGGAACTGTATTCAAATTTTAAAATCTTACATTAGTTCCTAATATATAAATGTGCCAAAGTCCATATCTACATATGATAAGATGTACCAAGACATGTTTGTGACAAAAGCCGAGAAGACTTTTCTGCACTATAGGTGTGAAGTTGGTTGGCCAAGTAAGTCATGTGATGGCCGAGTGTGGTAAGCCGAGTGGTATGCAAATTGTGTTAGTTGACCAATGACAGCTGGCTTCCACTAACTTAATGGGAAAAATATTTAATGCTTACCTACCTTGACCTTTCGAGTCTATATATGGATGAACGGTCTACTATTCACTTTTACCATGGAATTTTTAGCATTTACAGAGCGATCGAAGAAGTTGTAAAATTGATCTAAGTGAAGTTTTTTTTGATAATTTTTTCAACGTGTCATCGGCAACCCTAAGTTGAATAGCGCAAAGTGATTGCCTGTCGAGGTACTCTGTCCTTCATTTTCATACCCTAACTTCAAGAAATTATGGTGGCAAGTTCTTCAACAATAGTCAAGGGAATGGAAGAGGATTTTAATCAAATTAAGCTAGTAAGGAGTGACGCATGCACACCACCAAACTTTCATGCCATTCCAGAAAGCACAATTATGAGTGATTTGAATGGAGCCCTCTCATCGATCTCGCCAAAGGTACTTATGATTCATGATGTTAGGTCATGTTACATGGTTAAAATTGGTGAAGTTGGCAATAGTGAATTAAGAAATTCCTATGAAAAGTTGTGTGAGAATGGAATTTTGAAGGACGAAATCAATCATCTAGCTGAGAAAGGGTTAATTTGTGCCCTAGATTTTTTGACAGAATTCAAGGATGAATGGATTAAGGTTGTCCTAAGCCAAGTTCATAATATGCATATGTGGTTGGACAATGGACCGGTAAAGATCACAAAAGATATTATTCATAGAGTTACTGGGTATCCCGTTATCAGCAGAAAATAGACTATGAGAGACCAAAGCAAAGAAGAGATAGCAGCTTTTACTCGAGCAGTTTGGAACAACAGGGGAATGACTATTTCTACAATTACAGACTTGGAACTTGATTTTGGAGTGAGAGTAATTGCTCACAAATTATATGAGTCAAGCTGACTGGATAGTGTTCCCTGTACAGCCATTGAACAGGCATGGAAGATAGTGAAAAAGAATCACACTTATGACCTTGTCGAGCTACAGTTGACACAACTAGCCAAGAACTTACAATCAATCAGGAAATCTAAAAGTTCATCATGTAAGTTTGGCTCTTTGTTAATGTGTATATTTTTATATATACATAAGTCATTTCATACTCTAGGAAATATTGTATGGAAAAATGACAGACCCATCAATTTATAGATTAGTGAATGTATTCAAAAATTGGGCAGTAATTTCAATAGTATAATGGGAAGCTATTTTGTGGAATTCAAAAGAGAGTGAGGTTGAGGACAAGAATTCCCAATTCACTTGTGGAGAAGCAATATGATGAGATATGTTTCTTAGTAGATACAGACTACACACAAATTCAAGCTATGACACCTAGGGTATCATGGTTGGAGCCATTTCCCTATGAAATTAATATTGATGAAGCATTAGCAGCTATTAATGCACTCCTAGCAGAGGAGATTGATACTAAAGCTAAAAGATTTGGAATTTTTGATGAAGCTAAGGTAAATATTACGATGAATCTTAAGGCAGGAACCATGGAGAGAAAAAGGAAAAAGATTGTGAAAAACCTGAAAAAGATGGTTGGCTTGCCGAGTAATGAAGAGATAGAGGATACACCTCTAGAAATATCTATTGGACAAGGTGAAGATGTATCTGAGGAACAGGAAGTAGAAGTTAGTGAACCTGAAGAAGAGGTCACTGCAAAAGAGAAAGGGAAGAGGCCAGCAGTAACAAAAGTAACAAAGCTGAGACAAGAAAAACCCAAGGTTACCCCTCCCATTGCAAATCATCCAAGGACAAGGGCATATGTCACCACATCACCAGTAGAAAAGACTAAAGTCTATGGAAAGAAGATTGGAGAAAGTAGTTTTGGATCAAGGACTAAATTACCAACAAAGGTTGTGCTGAGCCTACAAGTTAAAAGACCAAGAAGAAAACTACAATTGGATCTAGAAAGTGAAGAGGACATAAATGAAACTGATGAACCCAGCAATATACCGACATCATCATTTAAGAAACCTACAGATATTGATGAGGTATGTGAAAACTTGTGAAAATATGTGAGGTTATCTGGCTTTAAGTTTATAAGGTATGAAAAATTGAAGATAGGAGACAAACATAAGGTTTAGGAGGCTCTCCTAGATATGATGTGTAATTTAAAATTAACCCCTACAGTAATAGGAAACAAGGTGCCGAGTGAGTTGTATTAATTCCTATCTGGCAAGTGGGAATTTGCACTCACAACTAAAAGACAAATTATGAAAGGCAATTTAGCTTAAGTCATTCCTGGGCTAACAAAGAAACAAAGAGAAAAATTTGTTGAAGAATACAAGCACAATTTTCTACCCAAATAGAGAGGTTATGCTATTCTGAAGAATGATATTGAAGGGATAGTACAGCAAAGTACTAGAATTTGGATAGAAGTTTTTTGATTAATTTTTTCAAAATAAAACAAAATTGATGAAGGAACATCTGAGTTGAAGGATAAGGAAACTAAATCCACTTCTGTACCATAGATTTCAACAGTTCACATTTCAATCAAGTCTGAGAAGACTAGAACAGATACACAAGATAAATCAGAGATAGTTAACACTGTTGATCTGACTATTGAAAGTCTAATTGATGTGACAATTGATGACTCTAGCAATCAGGATGTCAAGGGTTAGGATGAGCCAAGGGACTCAACTATTGAATCACCTATCAAGGCAACTGAAGAAGAAGATGAGAAGAGCACAAAAGAAGAAGAAGGAAATCAAAAGAAATCTGAAGATAAGGATGCTCAAGATGAAGTAGAAAAGGAGAAAACAATTGAACAAGAGGTAATTGTTTAGCATTCACCTATTTTAGAGGTTGTAAAATCAGTTCTAGATAGTAGTGAGGAGAGAAAAGATACTAATAGTGAGCCTAAAGAACAAGAGGCAATGCAAGTGTTGGTTGAACCACCACATTCTTCATCATCAACCCACACTGGAACCAAGACAGGAAGTATACCTGATCAGCAGGCAATTTTGACTAGACTCAAAGATGTGATGGTGACAACTACTGAATCTGGAAAGGTACTATAGAAATGAAGCCGAGCAGTAGTTCACCTGAATTCAAGAGGAAAGTTATGAAGAAGAAGTCTCTGATTCTAGATGTCACATTAGATGAATTTATTTTGATTCCACCATGGGATCCCAATGTTTTGTCTTATGAACAGATTGAGACTCTCCAGGAGTTACTTAAGAGGAAGAAGAGACATGAGGAACTAAAAAGGGACTAGAAGCAAAAGCAAGTGTTACATGACATAAAAGATATATTTGTAAAGGCTTTTGATATGGAGGATGAAAATCCTCAAGCCCCTATTCTTGAACAGCTAGTTCACATTGTGCAAAAGGTAAGCGATGACAATATTGAAGCCAATGAAAAATTGTTGCAATCGCCAGAGAGAAAATTTGAGAACAAGGTACTTGCAAAAATCTTAGGAGAGATTGCGGTTAAACAGGTTGAACTTTCCTCTTTGGTAAAAATTTTAGAAGGTGTTGCAAAAAATGTCTATTAATTGTATAAGAGGTTATCTGATGTGGAATTCTTCACAAAGGATAATCAACAGAATTTAGATAAATTTCAACTAGACCTTAAGTCAACTGGAAGTTCACTGAGTATGGATGATAGCACTAGCTACTTACATTTTAACAGGCTGACTTATGCTGAAAGGAGGATAGCCAAGCTCATGGCTGAAGATGGTCAGATTAGGACCAAGTTGGTTACTATTCAGACAAGTCTGATACCTCATCTGGGGGTCATTCAGAAATAAATTTCATCTGCAAACGAATTGATTAAGAGAGACTCTCATCTCTCAACTGCAGAAAGCTTAGTAAGTCTAGCTACCGAGATAGAAGTGAAAATAGAGGTTATGATGTTTGTCAAAGATAGTTGGAACTCTACATTTGAGTCTACCTTACAACTTCATAAATAGTTTTTAGACAAGTATAACTTGACCCCACCAACTATCA
>MU222312.1:121650-132976 GCA_018584345.1 Thuja plicata | reverse complement strand
CCAGAATCTTCACCCAGCCAGGGCAAGCAAGTCCTCCAGCATGGCAGACACCTATCCTGCCAATCGAACCCTCCATTCCTGCCATCAGGCGGCTCCTCATCCTCCTCAATAATCTCATCATTGCTGACCAGAGATCGATAGGCAGCTGAAACCCTTGTTGGTTTCAAAAGCGGACTCCCGCCCATCGCTCCATCGCTCCCGCCCATCGTTCCAAGGAAATGTTGAAAGTAATATACTTCATTAATTTTATGTTAATACTATATCTTAATTTTTTTTACGACAAATGGTTATAAGAAGTGTGTATGTCTTCTCCTTTATATATTAGCTAAGTATTTGAATTTATGATTAAAATTGCATCTTGACATTTTCTTCAAGATTGGTTTTTATTTTTAATAAGGAAAATTGGTTTTACATTGACCACAAACTCAAGTTTAACAACATAAATGAAAATCTTTTTCAAAATAAAAAAAATACACACACCAACAAGACAGGATCTAGACACCTAAAAGAAGAAAAACGTAGGGGAAAAAAAACCCCAAGCTAACCTATATAATCCTAACTAAATTATCATTTTTCCTAATTATGTTCTCATTAATGTTCTTAAATTTCTTGACTATGTTTTCTAAAGGGATAAAACCCTTGTTCTTGATTGTTGGTAGCAGGAATCGACATCATAGAGGTGGTCCCTATCTCGACCTTAGCATCCTTATCATTTTCCATGTCTATGCTACTCTTATTCACTTGCGAATCCTCCTTCGAAAGGTTGTGAAAACCAACTTACTCACTGAGTTTTCTCAAACCTTCACTGGTGTCCTTCATTATGTCTTTACTCATAGAAACAACCCTCTTCAACTTTTCATGAGCCTCCTTAATGGTATCTTCAATATTTTTGATTTTCTCTTCATGGTCATGCTTGAGATCATTTGTACCTTTGTCATAAGTGCCAGTGCTTCCAAGAATATCATCTAGTTTCTAAACAGAGGGAGAGTTTCTCTTCAAGTTATTAATCTCTGCAATAATCCAATATAAAATAGCCTTATAATTCTACAGTAGATTCTTCCCCAAAGTATCGATAGAAGAATTTTCCAAAAAATTACTTGAAGATTGTTATCATGTTCCATGAGATTGAATTCTTCATTTAAACCTAAAATAGTCTTGAAGCTCATTTATTTATATTTATAAGATTTAAGTTATTAATAATTAACATTTCATAAACACAATAAACACACATGCATCTTATTTCCACATGAAATCACTATGGCCATCATGTCATCGATGAGGGACACAACCTCTATAGTGGAAGCATACTATTGAATCCCACAATTTGTACTTGAATGGGATGTGGAACCATCCTCATTCACATCAATATCTACCCAAGAACATATATTCCTGCAGCTGACACAAATATGATCAATAGGCTCAGCTGAGACAAATGGTGCATCTGATGATGAGGCAGGTGGTGCACATGCTGATACATCCTCTGGTTTGACCAAGTGTGTTCCATGTTGAACAATGAAATAAACCAATGACATAGATTCATGAAGAGCCTGTAACTCCATAAAATCCTTAAGGACTATTGGGATGGTGATGTGAACTATTGGTTTAGCAGCCAAATCAATCCTATGTTAGGGTTCTACCACCCTTTGATCCCTAACTCTTTCCTACATAGGGCCTCTCCCTCTACCCTCGAATTGCCGCATGTCAAAGTAATTTGACTTCAAGCTAAGGATAAACTCACAAAATAAATTTCTCAATAAATATAAAGGCACCTCCCAATTGTTACAAAGTGGTTGGTCAAAGACCATATACCCCCTATTTTAAAATATATTTTTCATCCGAGTGTAGATACACCAATGTATTGGAAACCTCATCGAATCAACAATTAGGGTCTTACTAGTTTTAAGTTTAGTCAAAAGAGAACATATGTCATATTTACTTATTCCCTTTCTTTTCACCTCATAATATGACAACCTAGCAGCATAAAATGTATGACATCTATCCCTATATGAACTCCATCTTATAGCATGTCTAGATGCCTCCCTCGCATTATAGACCATTGATTCTAGGGTTGTGGCAAAGGATGAGTAGCGCTCCCTAGAAGAGGACCTCAACCTATTCACTATCATAGAAATTTGTGTTGTATTATGTAATAGGTGATTGAGATGATCCTCCTATGTGACCTGTACAGGTTCTACTAGAGGAGCTGGAGTGTTTTGGGGTGGAAATGGTTGTTGAGGAGTGATATTTTATTGGTTTTGTTGTTGTGAGGTAGCATTTTGAGGGTTTTGTTATTGTGGGGTAGCATTTTGAGGGTTTTGTTGTTCTTCATGTGCAATGTTTTCAGGGTTTGCTTTTGGTGTTTTTTCAAGAAGAGGTCATTCTTGTTTGGTTTGTCGTCGGGAATTTTTTTTAGAATCTGACATAAAATTAATAAAAAAACTTAAATCAATTAAAAAAACTCCACTTCAATTCAAATTCAAACAAAACAATAAAAAAATCAAATTCTTACCATTTCAACGATGCAACATTGTTGGAAATTGGTTTAAACACTGAAAAATGCCAAATAGAGTGAATACAATCAGGTTTTGTGGGATTCGGTAAGCTACGAGCCCTTGGCAAGCCATTTTCAAAGCTGAAAATTAATTTGACCACAACTAAACAAAAGAACATATAGTTCTTCATAACTAGTATGGGTTATGAATAAATTCTAGTTCTTCATAACCGATATGTGTTTTTAGCTCTTCACAACGCGTATAGTTTATGAAGAACTAAAAGTGTTTTTTAAAGAAATTAGGCTCGGTTTGCTTGAGCCGGGTGATTTAAAAATTTGAATTATGTGATCGAGTTACGTTAAATTTTGTGTTTTTATTATCATGTGGCCACTTTTCTACCAACATCTTGGTGCATTTATCTATTAGTTTAAAACCTTTTTTCCTACTAGGTTAGTATTGGATATCCTTAATGTCGAATTGCACCCTTATTTTCTCTCAAATTTTATAATATTCTTGAAGAATATTTACACCACCCTACATGTGCATTGTAACAAAAGCCAATGTTTTATCCCTATCATTAGGATCAGTAAATTTATCTCATAGAAGGATGAAATTAGTTATATTTATGTCCATGTAGAGGTGGGGTCTCACATAACAAAAAAAAAGGTTAAGAATGGATACTCTTGAACACAATAGAGAATGAAGAAGATTGCACATAACTTATAACAAAATATGTATTTTAATTACATATATTATGATACTTTTAAGTACCTATATTTAGACTAAACACATATCATTTTAGACTTGTATATATGATAATACACCTAATCTCATACCATCATTTGTGAAAGAATCTATAAAATTAATCTTTAAACAATTTAATAAAATATATTCTATCTACTAAATATTTTGTCATCTTAAACTACTCAATTACATAATATTAAATATAATACTTTATATATAATATTATTAAAAGAAATAAAACTATTGAAGAGTAAAACTTCTTTTAAACAAATTTAAAATAAAACATTTTCAATATAGAACATGATCAATTCCTACAACTATGTTAGAAACCCTCACCAACACCATGTGTTGTCCTCTATATTAAAATATACCTTCCTATATATCAGCACAATGTTCTACTTTAGCTAAATAGTTTTAAAGAAATATGGGATATAAAGTTTGTTGGTACCTTGTAATGTAATAGTTAATATGGACATGATAAGGGTTCTTTCAATTTAGAAGTCCTTTATTCCAAGCTCCCCAAAATAATCCATAGATTATAGTGTCCTTTTTTCTTCATTAAAACCCGTCAAATGAGGATTTAAGAGGGTAGTTGTCAAATGATGAATTAGAAAACAATAATAATCTGTAAATCATAGGATGTAACAATTCTTATAAGTATCTCGTATTATAAAGTGTTAATTTCAACATAAGGATTTATTCGCCAATAGAATTTGACTGACTAGGCATTTTTTTCTTATTTATTAATTAAATCAATCAACCATGTTTTGTGGGTTGTATAGACATCAACAAATGTTAAAGTTGTCCCAAATTCCTTCAAAACAAAAAATTTATAAAATATAAAGTTGTTTGTAATTATTTTATACCTTAGTAGTTAATATGGAGATAAGAATTCTTTCCACTCAAATATGTTTATGTAGATGCAGTCTAGGACTCTTGCAATGAATCCACATATTATAGTGTGTTGCTTACTTTCTTGAACTCGTGAAATTAAGATTGAAGAGCTGTAGTGCCTCTGAAATTCTAACTCGCTAAGGAAATATTATGGTATGTCAGTCCCCACCTGTAAATGGTCAGGGATATTTCATTGAGATACTTTTATTAATTCATACACTATGGATATTTACTTTATGATTAGTTATCAATTGTGGTCATCGTACATGTGTGGAATTGTCTAATTGTGATTCTAGGATCTTATTAAGTTTAAATTAAAAACAAAATAAGCTAAGTTGACATTGGGTACTAATCTATGATGAGAAGTATTCTAAATGGTTAGGATGTTTTTATACCTATCTTGAGTAATGAGAAAATAACGAAACAAGAAAACTCAAGAAAAATACTTACCTCAACACCCAAAGATTTGTTTCTATTCTCAAGAGTTTTTCGTTACATTACTGAAGAATTTGTTACATGAAGAGTTTTTCATGCTTGCTTTCATTTATTTGTTGGGACTGGGACAATAAAGTAGAAGAGATCTGGATCGATTTGGGTTTTAAGCGAAGGAAACAAAAATATCCCTTCAAGTATATGACTTCGCGGATATTATTGCACATAATATTTTCAAAAAACTACAAAATTATGACAAGTAGTATACGTTCAATTATTGTTTCTTCCTCGCACATATCAAGAGGAGTTTCAAGTCAAGTGGGAAGCTACAAAGAAGAGACCCGCCTACTCGAGATGCCAAGACCTACACAAAGTATAATTGTTCTCCCGCCGTTTCCTCCACCAGACTCGTTTTCACTCCCCTTTCTTAATCTTTTTTCTATTTTATAATATTTTTATGGCTTAAGTCTTGAAGATGTAAATATATAAAAAATTAGAGATTGAGAAAGGGAAAAATATAAAGATAAAGATATAAGTAGAAAGTTATAGAGGTAGAAAGGGATAGATATATAGGCATAGAGAGTGATAGAGAGATTGCAAGATAGAGATACATATAGAGAGGGAGATGGGACAAGAAATATAGACATGTAAAGATTAAAAGGTATAATAAAGGGGTGATGGAGAGAGATGGTTGGATAGAGATATAGATGAATATAAAGTGGGAGGATGGGGAAAAACAGATAGAGAGTTAGAGATAGATCAAGAGGTAAATATAGAAAGAGATCTAGGGATATACATAACGAGACATAGAGAGGGAGAGATAGAAAGGAAGAGTTATAAAGATATATAGATTGTGAGATATATTGATACAAAGATAAGAAGATCTAGAAAGGATGAGGAGTGACAAAAAAAGCGACAAATACTTATATTACCTTTCCTAACTCTATGACATTCCCATTGCACACTAAGATGTAATTGCTAGTATATAGAAAATTACCCAATAACTGCAACTAAATAGCTCTTAACAGCCAGATTTCCACATGAAGAGCACATCACTTACAACTTCCTGAAACTAAACTAAACTAAACTTACTTTAATAGGATATTGATTGTTGCTGTGAAAATCTAAATATACAAGATATTTGTTGATACTCTAGTGTGGAAGATGGTGAGTACGTATTAGAAAGGGTTGATGGTTAGATATGAAGGGATTTATGGGAAACCACTAAAGCATGGTGCCCCGTCATCCCCTCCCTTAGTCACGTGGACAATTGCTGAGATCATTTCCTATGAGTCGATTACAGGAACTTCCAATTTGTTGAGCGGTTAAATACTTTTTACATTGCTGAATAACTGTTGCAAGCTGAGATTTAAATGTGTAACAATACGCCTCATTCCAAAAGTAATCAGCTTTTATGGATTAGAGAATTTGATTTAGCCTCTAAAATAACCAGTTAAATACGTTTTGCGCCTAAATCTTGTCAAGTTCATGATTTAGTCATCTCATTAATAAGTATGTACCTTTGACCAATTATAGCGACTATATTCACATCAAGGAAAACTCCTTCTGGTATCACTTTGGGTTGTTTCCAGCATTGAAGTTTTTTTTGGGATTGCATTGTCATGTCTTTTAAGGTTAGGTGCGCCTTAAGGCATTGCCAATTTTTATGCGCCTCAGGTTGGGTTAAAAATGTTTTCAGTTGTTTCTCCTCTTAGGGTAGGTCTCCATGGGGTTGATATGCTTAATTTTGCAACTGTTTCAACATTTTAAGGAGTATTTTGTGGCCAATGAATATTATTAATTCTATTTATTTTTTAAAGTTAAATCAAAATTAATTTTTTATTGTAGGTTTTTTTTTATATAATTATTAATATCTTCCACACATACTAATTTGGCATATTGCATATCTGCCTAACAATGGTGCCCATAATTTTTGTGCAGATAACCCTGTTAGAGCAACATGATGGTTTTTACCTCTACAATCCTTCCTTACTTTATCAAGCAAATTGCAAAATTGCATATATTATTTATCTCAGGTTGAATGGATAAGACTTTCCTAAATAGAACTTCTGCAGCAACATAGTTGTTATGCTGGATGTCCAACTCAAGTTGCCCTACATGCAGAAACACAAACAGTGTTACAATTCTATATCAAATTGTAGCCAAATTTAGACACGTAGAACACAGGATTACCATTTAGAGGCTGCAAATTATGTTTATATTCAGCATCTGTTTTCTTGTTTATGCTGCAATAAAGAAATCTTGTACATCAGAATCTAGTTCAGTAATAAAAATAGAGCACTCTGCCTCCATTCAATTCAATGTTTCACTGATTTATGTTTTGATATTTTGTAAGTGTTGTATGTCTAAGCTGTCCTCCATCTTTTTTTACTGTTATCATCTTATCTGCTAGTTTATAGGATAGGGCTGCTTTCAGAATTTACATGTTCAAGGACTGATATTACTGTAAAATACATTCTTCACACATTACATGATTTTGAACTATAATATAATACAGTCAACATGGTGAGAGCATACTCCATCTCAGCACTCAACCCCAACATGTCTCGTGCTCTACCCACAAACAGAAGATTCACTTCTCCACATATTGAGCCCTCTTTCACCTATTATCAAGAGAAACAGAAGAAACACACATTAAACATATCATATATTATGATGACTAAATAAAACTGCAAACTACTTAACTGAATCCACAAAGAGCAGATTTTGAAAAAGAAATTAGTTATAGTTGCACATCTTTTCCCATTCTGATTTTCTGAGCTCCTTTTCATGACAGCTTAATTGTTTAGCCTCACATGATCCCATGCAATTTTAAATTAGCATAATGCATCATAATGCCATTAACAAAAATTGAATCCTTCCCAAAGATGCAACAAACACTACCCAGGAGGAGGAAGAAGACTGTATGGCCATATATAATTTGGTGAATAATCACCGCCAACACCTAACATGGGGAGATGTGGGGTAGAACAACATGAAAGGTCTATGCAGCGGACATATTATATCTGATTTGACAAATTTATAACATTTATTAATGAGTATAAAAATAAAAAAATAATTGTTATATGGTTTTAAATTTAATTAATAAATGCTATCAATTGGTCAAATCAGATATAATCTGTCTACTGTGTAGCCATTTCCCTGGTGCCTTTCAGCTAAGAGACATATAATCCACTTTTCATATGCTCATAAAAAATTCTTAATTCAGTTCAAATATTTGATCTGATCAAAAGAAATACAAGTTTGTAAGCTTTCAATTATATATATATATATATATATATATATATATATATATATATATATATATATATAATTCTGGTGTTATGAGAATATAATCACCAAGATTCTCATCCAAGAACATTCTTTCAGCTATTTTGTGATTCGGCTTAGGATAGGAGAATTTGGATGAGTGGGTAATAAATAGAAAGCTTGGAAGATCAACCATCTGGAAATTATAGGGGAGGATATAAAATTAAGATAAAGAGACATTGGAGGAAAAAAAATCACATAATCAAATCTAAAAGTATACCTAAATAATATAATTCGAAATTAAATGCCTTTATCATTTGGAGACAATACACATTTGACAATTAGTAAATCAATCTAGTAGATTATGAAAAAAATAAAGTGTTTTACCACAATGTGTATAATACAGAAGTATCCAGCCAGTAATGATCAGATTTGTAAAAATATGACACAAAAGTAAGGGAAACCACAATTGCAAAACAAATCATAAGATCCCAAATAATCTTCAACAAAATCTGGTCTTCACTTGGTGTGATGCACAATATTTTTATTACTTTTGTTAAGAATATTTCAAAGAGGCTTGATTAAACTTGATGATTAATTTTTGTCGTGCACAATACTTTCATTACCATTAATGAATTCTATTAAGGTCATTCGGGCTAACATTTGGCATATTATTCTCATGGTCATCAAAGTCACTAGCTTCACTATCATCTTTTTCATCTGTCAACATAATATTATGCAAAATACAACACAAAAATAGTCTTTGGCAGCATTTGCAGAGTTGGATGATAAATTTTTGAATTCAAAATTTGCCAAACACCTTTTAAAAAATGAGTTGAAGATAGTTTAAAGTTGAATAATTTTTTTATCATCTGTTGAGGTCCACTAAATGGTGTGATTAACCATGGTAACAATGTGAATGGATATCCACTATCTCCAACAATGTACTCTCTTATATTTGATGAACCAATAGAAATTGAAATTCTATTTAACCTCTCTCAACCTTCACATAACCTGTAGAAGGAATACTTTCTTAGGAGCTTAGCATCATTGATAGATCTAGGCCAACCTGTAAAACATCCATGAAATGCATATTACTATCAACAATTTCTTGTAATGACATAATATAGTTGTGATCACGATCATACCAATCAGGAGAACATTATTGGCTAGAAGCTTAAAATCAACATGAGTTACATCTATAGTCCCACAACAATTTGGAAAGCCCTATTTTTGGTAAAATCCTTTCTTTTCAAGTTCAAGTGTTGAATGGTCATTTGGCCATTGTATATAGTTTCAAAAATTAACATACATAATATTAATGAACTTTTTCACAACTCTTACATTTTTTGACTTTCCATACCCAAAAAGTTCACTGATGTTAATCACGGACATTCCAGATGATAGTATTAAAATAGAAATAGAAACATGTTTCTCAACTGGAACCACCCTACTCTTGATAGATGTTGCTAAGGATAGAGGTATATCACCTTGTTTAATATCTTCATACAATGATTCACATAGAAATTGAAATAATGCATATGGCAACCTAAAGATACCACGAAATTGATTGTCATCGAACATTTAATTTCTAAATATAATGGTTCCACCAATGCAAGAAATGTAGTTTGATATACCACTTGCTAATGACCTTCCCTTTCCATTGAGAATTAGAAAAGTATGAATTGAGGAGTACATTTTGTTATTCAGACCATATTGCATAGATCTCCAAATCTATTTCATCTTCCACCTCATCATCTAAACAATGAGAAGTTTGTGATGATTCTTTCTTATATTTCTTTATTATGTTTGTTGAATCTTCAACATCACACCAAACTTGCAATGCTATTTGTTGTATCACTGAAAGATAGTCAAACAATACCCTGACTTTTTTCTGCTATTTGTATCCGTCACCTATGTTGCAAAATTAAAACTAATTAATTAAAAAATGTACCAAGAAAAATAAAGCAAGGTCTATGCTGTAAAAGTACATTATAAATAGTGTAATTGCAAAAACAATGATACCATTCTAGATAATAATATGCATCAATGCAAACAAAACAATTTAAGGTCGATATAATTTACCATACACAAGCCTAATTTATGTTAGCAAATCAATACAAAAAGATTCAAGTGTTATACAGATAAATGTTATTATAGTTAAAAAAAGATACAAATTATTCATAAGTAGTTCTATACAACTTATTTATTTTATTTTGTAGATTTATGTTACCAACTAATACAAAATCAATCTTGTCTGGCACATAATTCGCTGATTTTCAACATTGTTTGACCAATATTATTTAGTGTTGAAACCATGCTCATTTTGACCTTAATTTTTGGCTCTTCATGTTTCAACATCCTTTCTTCAATCAAATCATATGTATTTATGCATTTTTCATGTCATTTCATGCGCCCCTCTTCAACAATTTGTGTAGTAGAAATTAACAACTTATTGTTATCAACAATAACATCCTTCATGCCTGTTACATTCGAAATAGATTTTCATTTTTTTCCTGTGCATTGTTTGTCTCTTTCATTATCATTTTTAGGTTTCTCATAAACTTTCTATGTTTTGTGTTTCAGGTTCATGAAATGGATCATCTTCATTTGGAGGATTTTTCTTATCAAAAGTAAAACTTTTATCAGGTAATATTTATGGGATTGATGGCTCGATCTCTACCAAATGTTGTGTCCATTGCATCATAAAGTTCAGCAATAAACTTTTCTGGAAGTTTCTTTTCAATACTTTCCCAACTTGTCATGTTCCAATAACTGTCATTCCCAAATGGAATATTGTGTTCATAGTTTCTAATCCTTTTGTAGTCAGGCTGAATGTGCTCCAAATGATCACGATATTGGATTTTCATGCGAGGAAGACCATGAGAAGAGAAATATTATTTAATAATTTTCCACTTTTTTAGTGGCATTTAATGCATTTCTAATGGCACCACTAGTTGATTGTGTTTCTCTCTCAATTATTTTAGCTTCAATAAGAACCAATGTTTTTGGAATGCTCCAGCGAACTCTTCTTTTTGTTTGAGGAGATGTTTAGGAAGTACATGATATTGACTTTTTGTAACATCTACTTCACTAGTTGGAATTTCCATTTTAGTTATCACTTCTTTAGTGTTCAGTAGTGTACTAGGAACAAACTCTGTGGAATAGTCATCATTAAAGGAAATCAAATTTTCATCCATACTGTCCCCTAAAAGCATTGCGGTGAAATTCATGAAACCATGTTGAGGAATTGGACGCTATGTAATTCTATTCATAAAAATTAATTGTTGATACCTAAATTACAAATACTAATATTGTGAGAAATACAATTATTAATTTCCCATAAAATTATCATCATTATCTCACTATTATAAACCCAACATGAAATTTACACTACTATTTCTTCAAAAATATGTATTAGAATGATGTACTTTCAGAAATAAAATCTATCTAATAAAAATACATCTAATAGCACATGACTAAAAAAAAATCTA
>MU222312.1:101874-121449 GCA_018584345.1 Thuja plicata | reverse complement strand
ATTTAGTAGGATGTATCATTTGTAAGTTGGTATTTGCTTCAATAGGGATCTTATACTGCTCAATGTGGAATGGCTGATTTGGTGTAAGATGAGAAGTTTATTATTCTCTTGATTCAAGATGACATCAAAAACCTAGAGCATGTAGTAGTATTTTTTGCTGCAAGTTGTAATCCCCTCAAATAATTTCTCAACAAAATAAGAGTAAAGGAAAGCAATAATTGGGAAATTGGATTTTACACTGCATTTTGTTTCATTGTCAATATTCCAAAATGTTTGAGTAACTATGTTGTTAAAACTACTGCTCGTGATCTTAAATATATCAAATTCCTCTTCAAGAATAGTAGTAACAACTTTGATACCTCTCTTGATGGACTTTCTCGATCAATTAATGTATATTGTAGACAATAAGATTTAGCACACATGTCCCAGATTATAGAAAGCTAATAGTAAGCATGGTGTTTTAGACTTTTAGGCCTAAATTAAATTTTCTTGGGTATGGTTATCAATAGTAACTTAAAATGCATTCCTTCCTCTGTAGCCTCTTGTGACCTTTTTCCTGAATCAATTTATCATTTCTTTCTATTGTAACAATAATGTAGTTCTTAACTTCTTAATCATTTCATCTCTTGTTCTTAACAACATTCCATTAGATCATTGATGATGTAGTTATTAGATCAGATGATAACAACATTTGCAATCCATAAAAAGTAATTGGTCTAAAAAGTTACCTTGGAGCTGGGAGGCTACAGGAGAGAGCAATATACATGATTGTATGGGTTGTAAATACCCTATGTGACTGATTTATAAAGCACATTGTTATGGGGAATAATTTGGGCAAGAACATCTCTAAATTGAAGGAAGATAAAAAGGACATAAATAAACATTAGAAGCATACAATTGTTGACATACTATGGGCATCAATGCTAATGAGGTCCACAACACACAATTCTTTGGAAAACAAAGTGCCAAATAAAAGCACATTCATGGCCTAATCAACACCAAAAAAAATGAATAAGAAAATTTGTAGGTACATCAAAAAAACTACATGGGGCTTTATGTCCCATGGCCTATCACCTAAATAGGCACATTTTGTATCACCAAATGCCTAAGGGTTGTCTCCCTCAACCAAATTCAGGCCACATTCTAGTCCAGATAGTACGAATTCATATTTTATGTCAAAAAATAATGTATTTTGATAAGGGAGCTCACAAATATGAAAGACATTGAAAATTAAAAGGATGTTATACCTTATTATTGTTATTTATTTTAATTGCTTGTACACCAAAGCTCACTTCCAAGACATATTTTTTGGTGTTCAAATAAACTATTTGATCTAGTGAATGTCTTTGACCATATGAATTGGATAGAGGAAGCTATCGATTCCACTATTACAATCTACTTCTTATCATCATATATAGTATTTTCATTCGCAAAAAAAATAGTAAATATATATTTAAAAAACATATTCTAATATAGGAGGAAATTTTTTTTTTTTAATAAAGAGGACTAGGCCATTAAATGAACCTTTTTTAAATCATTAACAATAAAAAAAAAGTTTACAAAAGAAATCTAACAAGTAGTTATAGACTCACTCAAAGTTAGCTAGACAACTACGAAAATACCTCTCAAATTAGAAAACCAAGAGATTCCAAACCCAAAACAGCTTGAAAAAAAAAGTTAAAAAATGAGAAATTTGGAACAAGATGCAAGCCCAACTGAAAAAAAAAATTCTATAATCTTGAAGCCCAATAGGGACGACAGGTCGAGATAAAATAAAAGGTTACACATATGTCCAATACAAATTGGCCTCTTGAGAAGAAGTAAAGCTTAATGAAAGAGCTATTTGACAAAAAGAACTACTACCAGATGAATTTGGAAGAAAGATAAGCCCCTACAGAAGAATAAAGATAAAAAAGTTGTCTTCAAATCAAAATATTATCTCCAAATAAGATAATACGAGATATCATTCTTGAAACTCTAAAAGCTACCACCACAAACCGAGACTTGTCTGAAGAGGAGAGAAATAAGGGGGGGAACAACCACCACAAAATCCAACTCTAAAGTCCCTAGAGAGGAAAAGACAAGGAAGAAGGAAGACAAGGAAGAAGTCCCCTCTAGGAAATCAGATCCATGGAAAGAACCCACAAACAACCAACTCTAAGAGAGGACATAATAAAAACCAAGAGAACAAACATGAAATCACAACTTACTACAAATTATATCATGATGCCACATAATACTTTTAGGTACATTCATGAACGAAATAAGAGCTCTCAAAGGGATACCGTTTCAATAACAAAATAAAAAGAACTGGTAAAGAGAATATCCAGAAGTGGAAAATGTTAGGAATATAGGATGCATAGGTAAGTGAATAATCTGCTCTTGTTGATGGATTGAGGAATGCAATGGCCTTTGTTATTGATTGATTCCTCATTCCAGTGAAACATATATATTATACAAAGGGTTAGCAACTTGGAGGATCATGAATCTTCATAATGTCCATTAATTACTAACTAATATGATTAGATTACTTAACATCTCTTAACTGATCATCTCTAGACAACATTGATCTGCATAGGAGGAGTTTCTAGAAAAATAAACATAATTAACTATTAACAGTGATCTGTATTAACATTATAGTCCAGATTATAATCTGACTTTAATGCAAATGCAGATCATTACATAACTGATATAATTATATTTAATTGTAATTCTATCAGACATTAAATCTAATTGAAACTATATTTCAACACTCCCTCTTAGTAAAATAAGATTTAAGTCAAACTCTCAATCATGAAAATTTAAAACCAACAACTCAATGTTGTGTAGCCATGAAGATAATATTTGATACAGTCTGGAACACATCATGACAATTTGAAACCAACAACTTAATGTTGTCTAGCCATGAACATAATACAGTCTGAAACACATCATGACAATTTAAAACCAACAACTTAATGTTTTCTAGCCATGATATGGTTATTACACAACAAGTAATATCATAGTGTTCAAGATATGCGGCACAATCCAGATCATTAACTTTGATAAAGTCATTCTTGACACTTGGTTAACTATTAACAAGATCGTCACCTTGAAATAGTACCCTTAACACATAGAAGATCGTCACCTTCTCAAACATAAAGTTAAATATTGCAATATTTTATTTATTTATTCATGAATAAATTACACGTAATAATAGAACTTAGTTCTAATTTTCTCATTTATATTTAATCATACCAAGTTTTCTCCTAAAGTATTCTATCTTCACTCTTGCAAGGGGATTGGTAAATATGTCAGCATTATGTTCTTCAGTGCTGATATACATCAACTTAATGATGTTTCGATCTACCATATCTCTTATATAATGATATGAAATCTCAATGTGTTTAGATCAGTTGCGGAAGATAGGATTCACTGATAATTTGATACAACCTTGATTATCACAATGGATAATAGTGGATTTCAAGGGTTCTCCAAATAATCCAAATAGAAATTTCCTTAACCATACTACTTCTCGTGCTCCCATGGTGGCTTCCATGTATTCTTCTTTAGTCGAGCTTTGAGAAACTACTGATTGTTTCTTGCTGAACCAAGAAACTATGGGTGACCCAAGACTGAAACAATATCCAGTAGTACTTTACGATCAGCTAGACTTCTAGCCCAATCAGAGTCTGTATATCCATGTAGCTAAATATCAATATTTTCATATTTTAGTCCAAGTCCAATAGTTCCTCATAAATATCTTAAGATATGTTTTACAACAATTAAATGTATCCTTTTAGGTTCACACATAAAGTGACTTAATACATTAGTTGCATAACAAATATCAAGACGAGTGTTAACAAGATACATGAGAGAGCCAACTATCTGTCTATATACTATAGGATCTACAGGTTCTAAACCTTCTACTTCCATTTTAAGTTTGATTAATTTTTTTTCCATATGAGTTGCTAAAGGTTTACAATCCATCATTCCAAATCTAGTTAAGATATCAGTGGTGTACTTTTCTTGATTTAGAAAGATGTAGTTTTCCTTTTGACTTACTTCCAACCCTAGAAAATAGTGTAGAAGACCCAAGTCCTTCATATCAAATTCAGTAGTAACGTCTTGTTTTCATTTAGCAATCAGATGATCTTCACCTGTTATCAAAAGATCATAAACATAAAGAACCAATATGATCATATCACTTTGAGAAATCTTAAAATAAATGTTAGGATCTGCCTCATTCTTGGAGTATCCGAGTTTAGTTAAATAGTTGTCTATTCTTTCATACCAAGCTCTAGGGGCTTGTTTTAGTCCATAGAGAGTCATTTTAAGTTTGTAGACATAATGTGATCTATCATGTGTAGTGAACCCCTGTGGTTGTTCTATATATACTTCTTCTTCTATTGAAGCATTCAGGAAGGTTGTCTTGACATCCATCTGATGTATTTTCCATCCTTTAGAAGCTGCAATTGGAATGATGGTTCTTACTGAAGTATATTTGGCTACTGGTGCAAATGTTTCTTCATAGTAAATTCTTGCTTTTTGGGAGAATCCCCTTGCAACAAACCGAGATTTATGTTTTTCAATGCTTCCATCAGGTGCATATTTGATTTTGAACAAGCATTTAGAAGAAACAACTGATTTGCCTTTAGGTCTAGGTACTACATCCCAAACATCATTTTTTAGTATGGATTGACACTCTTCAATCATGGAATCTTTCCAGGCTTGAATTGCTAAGGTTCCCTTAGCATCAATTGGTTCTTGATTTTTAAGCTCTGTTAACATTGTTGCATAACATTTTTGTGTTCTAGTTCTTTTATTTTCTTTCAACATTTCATCTGGTTCCACATTATTTTCTTCAAACATTTTCCTTTCCCATAGTGGTCTTTTCTTGTTATAGACATCTTCATCATTTAGATTTGGAGGTTCAATTTCTTCTAAGATATTCCCCCTCTCAATTTCAGTAGAGGGTTCTTATTCTGATTATAAGTTTTGATTAGCTTTAGAATCTTTGCATGTAATTCTTTCATAAAATTTTGCATCTCTACTTATTTCAACTGACATCTGTCTTAGAATATATATGCAATATCCTTTGCAGTTTTCACTATAGCCAACTAGAATACCTCTTTTTACAGATGGTTCTAGTTTGGTCCTCTTTTTTTTTGGAACATGTTCATATAAACTGGGCATCCAAATATTCTAAGATGACTTAAGTCTGGTTTGTTCCCAGTGAAATCTTCTTCAGGACTTAGATCTTTTAGACTAGAGTGTGGACATTTATTTTGTATATATACTGTAGTATTTGAAGCTTCTTCCCAAAATGAGACATGGATGTTTTGGTCATGCATCATGGCTTCAACTGCTTCTATTATCGTTTTGTTCTTTCTTTCTGCTACTCCATTTTGTTGAGGATTATATGGAACAGTATACTCCCTCTTAATCCTAGAAGAATTTCAAAATTCTTTAAAGATTTTAGATGTGTATTCACCCCCATTATTTGATCTTAGTATTTTGATTTTATTCCCTATTTTATTTTCTACTAAAGCTTTGAATTCTTTGAACTTAGATAGTACTTCAATTGGTTCTTGTAGCTTCAAAAAGTATATCCAAGTTTTCCAGGAGAAATCATGAATAAATATTATGTAGTATGGAGATCCTGTTAGGGAGGGTGTTGATATGGACCCACATAGATTAGAATGAATAAGTTCTAAAATGTCTTTAGACTTGTGTTCACTAGAAGGGAATGAACTTTTAATATTTTTTTCTAGTGCACAACCTTTACAAATGCCAGAGTATTTTGATTCTATATTAGGTATTCCTGAGGTTATTTTCTTTATGATAGGTAGAGAACTATAACCTATGTGACCTAACCTCTAATGCCATTATTCATTGTTATGATAAATTTCAAGGTTTAATGCAACTTTTTGATCGTAGAGTAGTTTATATAAGCTACCATCTCTAGATCCTATTGTTACAACATTTTTTATATTTGAATTTTTACGGAAAAGAAGAACTTTATCTTCATTAAATGTGACTCTATAACCTTGATCAGCTAGCCCTAAAATGGATATTGGGTTCCTTTTAATGCCTGGTACAAACAAAATATCTTTTTGATGTAATGTTACCCCACTTCCTAGTTTGATTGAACAGGTCCCAATTCCTTTCACAAGGTAGGTGGAGTGATCACCTATGGTGACTTCTTGAGAAGAATGTCCTTCAAGATCTTCAAACTAATTCCTAAATCCAGTTATGTGTCTAGAAGCTCCACTATCAATTATTGAGGTGTTCTTATTTGTATTAATCTCACTTGATAATGCTAGAAAGAATAGTGAATTATCTTCTTTGGTTTCAGCTATATTTGCTTGTCCTTTATTTCTGGTAGGACATTCTCTATGAGTGTGCCCATATTTGTCGCATCTGTAACACTGAACCTTCAATTTTTTTTCTTATAAGATATATTTGAGAAGTTGGCATTATTAGAAAAATTTATGTTTCCTTTCCTCTTGAAAAAATTCTTCTTCTTGTTGAAAGTATTTGTTTGTAGTGCTTGAATCTCACTTCCCTTATTTGGTCCAATCCCTCTGGATATCAACCAAGTTTTCTCTTGTAAGAAATCATTTTTGAGTTGGTCAAATTTAGGCAAAGGAGGCCTTCCACTGATACAATGAATAAATGACTCCCATGATAAAGGTAATCCCCTTAGAGCAATTAGGGAAAGATCAACATCATCAACTGTATTAGCGATGGAGAATAGTTGATCCCTTATTTAAGTGATTCTTAAAAAGTAAGATGTTATTGTTTCTCCCTTATTCATTTTGATATTCATCATTTGTTGTTTTAGAGTTAATATATTGCTTGTAGTATTTATCTCTAATGTATTTTGAATGGTTTTATAAACATCACAAGAAAATGTTAACCTTGATATGTTTGGTAATATTGATTCTTTAACTGAGTCAATGACTAGCTTCTTGGCTTTACTATTTCATCTTTTCCAGATTAATTTTTCTGTCTCATCTTCAGGTATTTTAGGTTCTTCCTCTATGTAGGATTCTAGTTCTATTTCTTGCATCAGATTATTAATTCAAATCTTCCAAGATATGAAGTTTGAGGCTCCTTCAAGTTTGTCCTCCTTCCTGAGTGTGTGAGCCATAATTTAAGAAACCTAAGTATTAAACTTCCTGATGATTTTATATATCCTTTTCATCAATTATGAGAACTATGATTATATGAATCTCAGCCATTGATTTAGATGACTGTAGTTTTAATGTGTCTCTATCATCAATGTATAAACTATTATTTAATAGTTCTTTGCCATCTATAAACTACGATTTATGTTTCTTCCATCGATTTTATAGACTGCAATTTATTTTTCTGTCATCATTTTTATAGACTATAATTTATTTTCCTTGATCTGATTGCAGTGAGGTTAGATTCTAGGATCAATATTTTACTTAATACAGATCACCAATGTCTAAGAATGTAGATCACCAATTTCCTTGGACAAGTTGCAGATTGCTGATATCCTGGTGTAAGATTTCAAGCTGTCGATACTCTTGTGCAACCTGCAGATCGCGGATGTCTTGGCTTGCTTGATATTTTATTCACTTTTCCTTAACTTGGCTCTGATACCATGTTAGGAATATATGATGAATAGGTAAGTGAATAATCTTCTCTTGTTGATGGACTAAGGAATGCAATGGCCCTTGTGATTGATTGATTCCTCATTCCAATCAAGCATGTGTATTATACAAAGGGTTAGCAACTTGGAGGATCACGATTCTTCATGATGTCT
Organism: Thuja plicata; assembly: GCA_018584345.1. Lineage (NCBI taxonomy): Eukaryota > Viridiplantae > Streptophyta > Pinopsida > Cupressales > Cupressaceae > Thuja > Thuja plicata. The sequence continues at coordinate 113,672 of MU222312.1, read as the reverse complement.
ATTAATTACTAACTAATATGATTAGTTTACTTAACGTCTCTTAACTGATCATCTCTAGACAAGATCAATCTACATAGGAGGAGTTTCTAGAACAATAAACATAATTAACTATTAACAGTGTTCTGTATTAAAATTACAGTCCAGATTATAATCTGATTGTAATGCTAATGCAGATCATTACATAACTTATATAATTATATTTAATTGTAATTCTATCAGACATTAAATCTGATTGAAACTATATTTCAATAGAAAATATAGTAAATTCTGTAAGAATAGAATGTTATTATGAAATTACACATGAATGCTAGATACCTTACAAAATATAGATAAATCATACTTCAAATATGAAATGTAGAAATTACAGTATGTCACATGAGAGTGTAATTCAAAGGGTGGTATCTTAAAGCACTACAATAAATCCATAAACAAATATCAATATTGCTTTTTCATTCCTAATTTTATTTTTTCTCAAGTGTGACTATCTACAATACCCACTTACTCCTACTCAGAAACCAAATCCCTCTCATATTTTCTCATTTATGAATTCATAAACAAATCGGATATCTAAAAATTCATGTTCTCACTTTGAATTTCCAACATGAATGTTGAATTCCCTATTAATTGTTCCAAAAACCACATGTATAAATAATTAAAAATTTCAGACTAAACGAGCACTACAACTAGTACTAGGCCATTCCGAACACTACAAGCAAACCAATTTTCTACCCATCTACTGTTCTCAAGTAGATGTCCGGCCATTTATTTACTACTCTGAGTTCCTATAAAAGAAAACATAACCATGCATATGTGTGCAATCTAGGAAATTATTGACAGATCACATTCATACAAAGAGTATGTTTGACTAGCAGTAGTGATAAGTAATTAAAATATGGTAGAGATAGGACATAGAGAATAAATTGCAATTCAAACATGGTAGAGATAGTACAGACAAAAAATTAATTTCAAAATTTCAATTTAGAGTAATTCAAAGTAAAGGTATAAATCAGACAATAAAAATTATTGAAAATAAAAAAAAGTATAAAAAGTTGGTTTTTAAAATAGTGAAAAAATAAAGCTAGAATGAGTCCTACATACCTCTGAATTTATACAATCTCTAAAATATTTTCTAGCAAGTCTGCAGTGTACAGATGGTGAAATTTTAAGGGAAAACAATTTTTTATTTATAATAATATATGCACATAGATTTTAGAGGGAGAAAATTGGAAGGAAATGTGAAAATGGAGGGAAGAAAAATTGTGAAGTCACTTGGTATTTTTTTCAGTATGCAACTTCCGCTTAACTTAAGGCCCTCCTTATTTCAACATCCTAATTTCAATTGTTATGCAGTAGCTACATACTGAAAAAAAAGGCCAAGCAAAAGAAGAAGGAATATCAATATTTCTCTTCATAAGAAGATTTGTCAAATCTGAAACTTTTTTTACATATCCATCTATATTATTCTCATAGAAATGAGGCTCATCAGGATTTGAATTTTTTACAATAAGCACACTTAGGTCATTTTGTCTTCAATTTTTCACCCTTAGGAGAAGGTGGGCCAGAAGGATACTGAGAACTAGAATCCTTCCTAATCTTTATGGTATGTGACTTTTGTTTCTTCTCCTACTTCCTCAGAATGTCTGAGATACTAATGCTTGTTTCTTTATTCCTGGAAGAGAATCCAACTATGTGAGCTTGGATTTTTCATGTGTCAACCGATTATAGGATACCTCAAAGATAGGTAAGGAAAATCATGGACCCAAAGCATCCATGGTGGAGTATAAGGTAGAATAAATATTCGAAATAAACCTCAAAGCTTAGAGAGAACCGAGTATATAAATTTTTTGTCTATTTTGTTCTTAGCAAAACCATGTAACAATGATCATAGTGATTTGAATTTTATCAAAAAATCCTCAATAGATGGAAAAGGATTAGGTGTCAAAGAGGTCAACTTTTCCTCAATTTGAACTGCTCAAAATTGATTAAAGGTGCCAAAGAGATCATGAAATTTGGTCCACTTGTCTCAAGTTGTAGTGCAACCCTCAAGGTGAAACAAATGACTATTTGAAATATTCAGGGAAAGCATCCCCATAGCCTCATCCATTTTGTTCCTATGCAACATGACCTAAAACATGCAAGTCAACTAAGGCTAAACCTCATCCAAATAGGACCATAACCCCCTTGACATGAGAAGGCGAGTCATATGTTCCTTCCAGGCATGATAATTGTGTAGAGTAAGTTGCTTAATAGAGGAAGAGTCTAGCATGTGAAATAGAGGAAAAATACCCCCTCCCATAATACAAGCAGACAAACCCTAGCACAAATCTGAAAGCTAGAAAATGCAAAAAATCAAAAAGCACTAATGTCCGATCTTTATGTACCCAGTGAAAATTATGATGAAATTGACTAAAAATATGGAAAGAGTAATAAATTGCCTTTTTATTTCTTATTCATTTTAGAAAAATAGAGTCCAAATGTACAATATATGCCCCTGGAAAGGGAAAAAGTAACCTCTAACTTTGATTGGAAGAAAACCATTCAAAATAGAAAAATCAGAAAGCCCCACCTACATCACTAAATCAGGCTCGGAATCAGATTTCCAATGATATCTTGTTTGCTCAATTTTTAGATTGTATGAGCAAGTTATGACAAAAAAAACCACTAGGTCATAAAAGATTTTTGAGCTAAAATTACCATAACACTAATAAATTTATTGCTTAACTAGACTATTAATGTTAGCAGATCCGTTGTGTGTACTTTTTAGACAGAAAAGAAGTATGCATCTCCTTGTAATCACTTAAAATTGGTCTAGAAAACCTATGACCCCTATTTCTAATTATTTGGTTTTAATAAGATCTAAAATGTAAGACATTATTGCTAGAATCTAATTATGAGAGAACATAATAAAACTTGCTTACATAATCCTAATCCTAACTTGTTGAATCAAATAATCAATCACCCAAGCCTAAATCTCAAAATTGCATAAAATATTGGGATAAATCAAAAAGTCCTAAGTCCCTTTTTAAATCAAAAAGTGAACCCATTCGTACATGGGTGTGCACTCAAAAATCAAAATAAAATAGATAGAAAGGAAAATACCAATTTGTCTTATTCTCCACAAAATTTGACTAATCAAATGCATTACACTTAGCTCACATGGATTGAGGGAAGTTGCATCTCCACCATTGATCATTTCCTTTTGCCTCTTAATCTCAACCACCCATTTCTTGGAATCTCTTAGAAAAGGGATATCTCCCTTTTCTCATCATAACAAGAAGATTTGGATTAGTGTTATAATGCTATTTCTCATTCTAGAGCTTATTTGTGCATTCATAGTTCTTACTTGCATAGTAGTTTACTTGCATTCTTGAATTGTTAGATTCATTTCTTAGTTTAATGAAATTCTTGTTTCCTTCCATAGCTTAATGCAGATGCATTTTTCATCTTGTTTGGTAGCTTAATATTACATCTTAGTTCTATTTCTTATAGTTGTTATGTATTTAGTTTGCTAGTTCATGCATTTCCATTTTCAAGATTTTCAAGAGCAAAGTATGCAAGTCTATGCATCTTTCTCCATCTTGCATTGAATATTCCATTTTGGAGTAGTCAAGTCACTGATTTCCCATGTCCAATCTGATGGGCAACTCATGAGAATCACACTCACTTCAACTAGGAAGCAATAAGCCAGTTTCAATGCTTTTTATGCTTTGTTTGATCTTCCTTTTGATACTAACCCATTTTGATGTAATGGTTTATTGAAGTGTTTGGTTACAGATTATGATCACACATTTTACCACACACACATTGGGTGCCTACCGTGGGGCATAAAACTAATTTTTTCCTCATTATTTACATTTTTCCTACATATGACGAAACTGCGCTCATTGTCGTACTAAGTCTGTTGAAAACTCGTACGACAATTCATGAGTATGTAGTTTGTCATTTGAGAATAATAGATTTGTCACATGAGTCAGCTTTCTACTTATTTTGTCATTTTAGGACATTACATTTGTCGTACGAGCTTTGATCACTGCATGTTTTGTCATTTGGGAATATATACATTGTCGTACGAGTTTTGACTCCAGTCTATTATCTGTGTTTTTTCGTCTCAGAAACAATGAGCATTTTTAAGGGTCATAAAGGGCTAATCTTGATTTCCTCAATTATGACATGTTTTGTGTAATCTTTTTTCTCTCTAGTTTTGCAACTTAACTAGTTTGTGCAGGACGTTTTGAGGAATATTCACTTGTCAAAGCCTCACTAGCACATTTTTTCCTTGCAAAAATACTAATGGTTTGTATTTGTAGGATGCTTTGAGAGAAGAAAGTTGAAAACCACTAATGATAGTGTTTGCAGGTTGCCTTGAATTCATCAACCAAACAAATTGTGTGCTTTCTTAGATGATTTCTTAGGCACATAGCTTAAATAGGGTGTTTTTTTTTTGTTCAAAGTTAGACATTAGGGGATTATGCTCTTCTCTCTTTGAGAGAATCCAAAACTCAAACATGTTTGATTGATCTTGAGAAAGTAACACTTTTCTTTTGGTAAATGAACCTGTGCTTGATGTGTTTGGGAGACACTATGAAGTAGGAGAGTATTCTCTTTTCCTTTTAGAAAATCAAAAATATTGACCTTCACTAGCTATCCATTTACTTTTCTTGCATTTACCTTTAGAGGGCCTTCTAAGAGAGAAAATTTTTGGGAACAACCTAAGTGGGGAACAAGCGAACCCAGCTAATCTGCCCCACTATAATCAAATTCTTCCTTGAATCCAAAGAGAGCAAAGACATGGATATTTTCTATTCCTAATGCTTATTCATGTGTAGGGCCATATTGCCTTAATATTCCTAAGAAAGAATACATTTGATTAGGTGCTGGTAGGGCCATTTGGGTCTTAATCTTAGTTACAAGACTAGAAGGGGTATACATTCAACTTGTGTAGGGCCGAGAGGTTTCAATCTTTCTTGAAAGACTGCATTTTGGGTTCTTGTAAGGATATACACCTTAATTTTTCTCACAAAATTACAAGGGATAGTCTTGAACCGATGTTCTTACAAGACACCTTTAGATAGACGCTACCCGATTAACCTCCAAAAGCATCATGATATTTGTGCAAACATCGATCGAAGTGGATTTACGTAGATCACCTGAAGATTTTACATTCACCATGATATGTATTCCCAAGGATATTTTAAATCATGAATGTGGCATGAGGGAGCATATGTGATTCGAGTATTAAGTCTCCTTTCAAAACCCACAATGTGCATAGTCTTGGAAAAAGCTAATATCACTTTGTGTGAGTTGAAGGAATATCAAGTGTGGGCAAAGATTTTGATGGTAAGCCAATTTGACTTTAGGGCTAGAAAGTGCTTGATTATCTCCTCTTTGTGTTTGATGTGCTTGAGATTCTTGACATTTAACCCTTTCCAAGAACAAAACTTTTGACAAACATAACACATCATCCAAACTTGACATTTGATACAAAAGAAAACAAGTGGAAAATTGTCTTGGTTATCCTTTTATAGTCCTTTCACAAAAATTGTTGGTTCTTAACTACACAAACTTGGCTCACCCAATGTCACTCATCTTAGTCTCTTATGTGATCTCGTTGGTCCTATGCTTTTTCATCAATAATATATTGCAATCAACTTGGTCACAAGTGTTTCCTAATAGGTATTCAGACCTCATAGTGCAATACCTTGTACCTTGTTCGAAAAACCTTCTTATCTTCTTTGTTAAAGCTACTGGACAAGCAATCATTCAGACATCTTTGACATTGACTTGATCATCCTAGTTACTCTAGAATTATAACTGCGATTTTCGTTCATGGTCCAAATAAGAAGTCAAAAAGATGATCTCCATTCCGAGGGAAAATATATCAACGAATTTTCTCAAGGGCCACCTTCTTGTCATAAAACCAAAACATATTTTGAAATATCGCAAAAGAACACTTTGGTTTCACAACAGATAGTACCCTTGTTTGACTCATCAACCTTGGTTTCACATAACACATCAACCATGTCAGCTTACAATTGGGGGTCCCAACATGACCACTAGAGTCAACATACCAGTACCTATTCCTCCACAGAGGAGCTCACTTTCGAAGAGATTAGGAAGTGCCAACAAGACAAAAAATTTTAGAAGATGATGCACACTATTATGCAATTGGATAAATACAAGTATTTCATGCATCCTGCATCGACATGTGTTAAACTCCCACCTAACTTTGACATTGAGGGACTCATACAACAAGAGGAAGAGTCAGCAATTACTATTATCAACCAACAACTACAAGACATGAGATGAAAATTAAGGGAACTAAAGAAATAAAAGGAATAACCTCCTAGAAAATACTTGTTGGAGTCTATATGTCCTTTACCACTCGCTAAAAACTTGCACATGCCACCATTTCCCCAAAATGTTGAAATTCCTAAATATGACAAATACAATGGGGAAGGTGACCCTCAAGATCACATTAGAGAATTATATGCCATTTTCATAGAATTTATGAATGATAGAACATACCTAATGCAACTATTCTTGCAAAGCCTTAGTGGCCAATCCCAGGAGTGGTTTACAAAGCTCACACCTGGTGTTGAGACATTCGATGAGCTTGTACAAAGGTACATCCAACACTATTCATACAACATCTTGCACATGTTTACAATGCTAAATCTATTCAATAGCAAGAAACATGCTGGTGAACCATTTCTTATATTTCTCTAGAGATGGAGAAAAATATTTGCAAGATATCCTAGGGAAATTCGTGAACCAAAAAAGATTGACATATTCATCAAAAACCTGGTTCCTGAGATGAATTATGCAGTGCAAATGCAAAAAAAAAACCTCTTTTAGTGCCTTAGTTGACAATGCTATAAGGATTGAAGATGTTCTCATAAGGAAAGGAGAGATCACCTTGAACAAAGACACAAAATCATCTAACAATGGCAAAAACAAGGATACAAGTAAATATTTGAATAAGAATCATAATGTGGTTAATGATGGTGTAGTTGATTCACCTGAGTATAAGGCTAAGGAAACAATATTTAACCTCACAAATAGCATACAGGATGCCAAACATAATTCGTTTACTCCTAACACTCCTAAGAACACTGAGGAATCACAGAAAGATAAGGCACCTTAGATGCCATGACCCAAGAAAACTTTTACTCCTCTTGGAGAGCCTTTAGAAGATGCATTAAAGACATTGGTTTCTAATAAGATCAACATGATCCCTAACTCAAAACCTTGGGAACCTGAGGTAAGAACTAAGTAGTGGAATGACAATCACTATTGGGAGTTCCATAAGAACAAAGGACATTTGATGAATGATTGTATGAAGCTGAAACATGTGATACAAGATATGATCGACAATAAGAGTATTACAGTTGGTTCTCACGGGTCAAACGATGACCATAAAGCCTTAATGAAACATTTTCCATCTTATTAGAAAGGAGAATCCATCAAAGCCCTGGGAACCATGATGAATCATACCTATACCAAAAATTGACAATGTGATACACATGCTCGAACCCTCTGACTAGTTAATCAATGTCATCATTGTTAAGGACAAAGAAACTGATTCTGCCAATGTGGTCACTCATGGTCAATCCAAGGTCACTCTTAAAGGGGTGATGTCTACACCTAAAAAAATCATAGCGCCAACAGGAAAACCCTTGTCATCAAAACAAGCTAATATACCACTTCTGACTATGAACTACAATTTGGTTGATCAGTTGTAGTGGAATCCCACTCATATCTCTATTCTAGAGTTGCTAAAGTTGTTACCATAACATAAGGAGATCCTCAAGACTACAATATTAGAAACTAATGTTCCCAAAGACCTTGATCTCAGTCGGTTCCAGACCATGGAGAATCTCTTGACTTCCCCTCATTATCTGTCCATCTCAAAAGAAGATGATAAGGCACTTAGTCACCTACATAATCAACCTTTGCACATAGAAGTCCTAATTCATAAGCATCGAGTCAAACACATTTTGATAGATGAAGGTGCTGGTTTGAACATCTATACTCTCAAGATAGTAACAACATTGGGTTTCTCTAAACATGTTATTGATCCTTGGAGGAAGACTACTATAAAAGCATACGATGAAGAAAAAAGGTCATCAAAAGGAATAGTAGTGCTACCCATCAGAGTAGGAGCAGTCAAATCAAATGTCATTTTCCAAGTTTTAGAATTACCATTAGCATACAACACATTTCTAGGAAGACCCTGGATCCATGACATTCAAGTTATTCCCTCTATGTATCACCAATGTGTGAAATTCTTACACAACGGGGTGGGGATTTCTATCTCAGCTGATAGCGCATACTCTTGTAACGCAATAAAATAGGCACAGAGCATGGTCCATCATAATAGAGAAGTATCCCAAGGATCAACTTATAAATACTATCACATAGCTCTCATGAAAAGTTTTGAAGAGAAATTGCAAAATAATAATACAGGCATGGAGGAATACATGATGTCCATGAATAACCTCCCTACGTCTCCTAGGTCCTACAGGATGCCATCATCATCATTCAAACCATCAAGCTTAGTCAGAAACTAGAGATACATGAAGGGACTGACATGTTCAGGGCTCGTGTCCCTCTTTGCGAAGAAAATGAGGAAAAATCTATCTTGGCATGGCTTTACAAGGGAGAGGACCAAGAGATTAAGCATGTTGAAATTTTCCTTGATAAATATGGCAAAGGTTACAATCTTGCCAAGAAAATGGGATACAAATGAAAAGGACCCTTGGGAAATGATAAAGGATTACTAGAGCCTATACATATGGAGTTTCAGAATCCCATGGAAAAAAAAAGAGTGGGATACCGTGAACAAAGGTTTCATCCTTCTTCCAACAACATCCCTGCTAGTACTTGTATGGATATATCTGACAATGAGAGTGATGAAGAAATAGAACTCACTCCACTATCTTTTGAAAGATTTCTTAATATTCAAGACCCCAAATATCAAGGAGAACCAAATGAGGTATCATCTCCTCTTTTAAAAATAGATGCCCAAATGACTATGGCAGAAATAGCCAATCTTGCTCAACATGTTGACTCACCTATTAGAGAGATTGACCTAGAGAAAGAGACGGACCCTAAACTCAAACATCCAAGCTGGGGGAAACTTGTTCCTGTCTCTTACGTTCTTGACCTCCCCCACTTCTCAAATGATCATGTGCATGCTATTGAGGAGGCTTCAACTCCAAAACAAAACATTGAGACTAAGCATGATGAAAATATCAATGACTCCAATGAGAATATTGTTGCTTCATCAACACTCTCTCGATACTTGGAAACACTCGACCATAGTCACATTCAATATGACTATGGAAAAAATGCAGGACATGCTTTAGAGGAACGAAATCCTAACTGGGGGAAAATTGTGGCTCCTACTCATGTGTTAGAATTACCCTACTCTGTTGAAACTTACTCTAATGAGTATGAGTGGGATTTGTTCTCTGATGCTACAATTGACATTGAAGTTGACATCATTCATAAATATGCTCCTCAGTGCGAACAAGGAGAAATTTATAATACCACTCAAGCTTCCAGAGAAGAATCTGACTCAAAATCTGAAGAGGAAAGCAAGCCTCCTCTTCCTCCAAACATAAATTGGAACTTTGGGAATAATAACTGGGATACTCTTCCATAGGCAATTTAGAATCAAGACTTAGAGGAGGAGGATGGAACAACTTGGAGTCTTGTAGATCTTGGCATGACCCCTCATAAACGTATCCTATCTTCAAGAATTTAGGTTGTGCCAATACGTGTTTTCCTAGAATGAATAGCTGCTCGAGAAGCAAGTGAGAACGCTAACGCTAGGTTAGTCGGGTTAGACTCGCATAATACCGACAACGCTTCCTATAGTCATATTAGGATGAATCACGATCTAGGAAATCCTTCGGAGAGTGTTGTAACAGATCTTCTCTTACCAGTTGAAAACCTTAATCTTGATAACTCAGTGTTATCCTTGGAACTTGTTGAATCTTTGCCTCTTGTTCATCTTGAACTGATTGAATGGAATCCAAAGGAACCTTTAAATTTTATCTCCATACCCAACAACTATGCCCTAGATTGTTACTTGAATTCCATCGAGCTCTTTACATCTGCCACCGATGAAATGAGCATGAACATGACAAAGGGGGACATGGATTTTCCCAGCCTAAAGAGAAAAGATAAAAAGATAAAAGGTGTAGCCAACGGTGAAAACCTCTTTGAGGTGCTAGAGGATGGAAAACTTGATCTCCTTCCTAATCACGTTGAGGAAAGATCCTTAGTACAGATAGAACTAATACAAGTAGTAAAATTGGGAACAACAGAGGCACCTTAGCTAATCTACCTAGCACAGTATCTATCTAAACATGAAAAGAAAGAATTTGTCCAATTCTGCATGAAAAATAAAATCAAATTTAATTGGTCCTATTTAGACATGCTAGGACTATATACAGATCTGTTTATACACCACCTATCAATTTCTCCAGGAATTAAGCCGGTCAAGCAAACGCTTCACAAAATGCATCCTCATGTGGTGCTATTAGTCAAGGAAGAATAAGAAAATTTACTAAAGGCTGAATTCATCTGTTCCATAGCATATGTTTATTGGATTTCTAACATTTTCCCTGTGACTAAACATGATAAGTCCATTCGAGTTTGCACTGACTTAAAAGATTTAAACAAGGCTTTCCCTAAGAATGAATTTACATTGCCTAATATTGTGGACCTCACAGTCGGTTATGAGATGTACTCTCTAAGGTCCCGTTTGGTGCATGGCATTAACTTACCTAGAATAGGCCTATTTGAAAATAAGGACCTATTCTTGGATTAATTAATCCTAAAAATGAAAGCTAGAATAAGCTATTCTGCGTTTGGATCCCATATTGTAGAATTGGAATAAGGATGATTTTTCATTTTTTTAATTAATTTGAATAATATGTTTTTTTAACTTGTGTACACATATACACATACACATATACACACATCTACATATACACACATATATACACATACACATATACATGTGTGTATACACACATGCATGTATACACACATATACACATGTATGTATATACACACATGTGTATATATATACACACCTATATATATACATATGTGTGTATATACATGTGTGTGTATATACACACATGCATACACACATATATGTGTATACACACATGTATATACACATGTGTATATATACACACATGTATATATACACACATGTGTGTATATACATACATGTGTGTATATATACACATACATGTATATACACATGTGTATATACACACATGTGTATATATACCCACATGTGTGTATACACACATGTGTATATATACCCACATTAAAAAAAAAACAGATTAAAAAACAATTTTAAAAAAAAATCAATAAAAATAAATAAATTTGAATCTGTTAGAAATTAATCTTTACTTGCATTATGTAAGTAGGAGATTCCTATGGAATCCCTACACCTATTTTGTCCTCTTGTGAGGATAATTCATTTTATGTATCTTTTATTATCCCTTGGTTGTATTATTTAATTGGGATAAACCAAGGTATCCCTTTGATTCCTCCTTAAGAGGAAATAACACAAGTGGCACACACTTTATGAAATGTGGCATACATAGATATGGGAGTTACCATGCAACTCCTTTCTCACATTTCTATTAAAGAGATGTCTCTTCTTCTCTCCTTAGACTAATGAGGTTTCTTCCTCTTCTCAACTTTTGTATGAGCAATTCTCTCTCTCTCTCTCTCTCTCTCTCTCTCTCTCTCTCTCTCTCTCTCTC
>MU222312.1:30852-43935 GCA_018584345.1 Thuja plicata | reverse complement strand
AAGATGAAGATACTGACACCAAACCTGATGAAGACATCGAGATGGTATTTGTAGCTATGAAGGATGATTCAGATGAAGATGAAAGGTATGTAGAAACTGCACTCATATCTAAGGTTAGCAAGAATGATATCTAGATTATAGATAGTGGTTGCACTCACCACATGACCGGTGACAAAGAAAAGTTTAACACTTTTGAGTATTATAATGGTGGTACAGTAAGAATGGGTAATGATACACCTTGTCCAGTTGAAAGTAAAGGAACAATAATGCTGAATAACCTGATTAAATGTGAAAATGCTTATTGCGTAAAAGGATTGAATTATAATCTGTTGAGTGTTTCTCAGCTAAATAATTTAGGTCACAGAGTAGAATTTGAGAACAAGAAGGCAAAGATCTTCAATAAATTAGGAAAAATAATTTGTATCGGTGAACATACTAAAGGTAACTTATTCTATCTGAATGATACTAACACCACTTGCTTAGTGACTAGAAATGAAGATATGTGGTTGTGGCACAAAATATTGTGTCATGTGAATTTTGACAACATGATAAAAATAAGCAAAAGGAGAAATGTAAGAGGCTTACCGACGATGACAAATCTAGACAACATCATGTGCAAAAATTGTCAAAAGGGTAAAATGACAAAGTCATGTTTCAAAAGTAAAACCCATACATCTGATGATATTCTATAATTAGTCCATACTGGTTTATGTGGACCTACGAGGACAAAGAGTTATTATGGAGATAGATATTTTATTCTGTTAGTTGATAATTACTCTAGAATGATGACAGTTATGTTTCTAAAAGATAAATCTAACACATTCAAGATGTTTAAATGGTAACAGGCTATGGTAGAAAAACAAATTGGTAAGGATTTGAAATGTTTGAGATCAGATGGAGGAGGAGAATTTATATCAAATGAATTCACTTATTTTTGTAATGAGCATGGTATAAAAAGATAGGTTTCTGCACCAAGAACACCACATCAAAATGGGATTGCTGAGAGAAGGAACATATCAATAGTTGATTGTGTAAGAACACTAATGATAGAGAAAGGCATCACCCAAATATTCTGGAGGGAAGCTATTAGCACCAGGCTATATATACACTTAACAGAGTATAATTAAAGGACACAAAGAAGACACCTTATGAGCTATGGTATGGTAAAACACCCAATGTAAGTTACTTCAAAATATTTGGTTGTCAATGTTATGTCTTAAAGGATGATAGAAATGGAAAGCTTGACTCCAAAAGTGATGAAGGTATTATTTTGGGTATTCTACCAAAAGCAAAGCTTTTAAATGTCTCATCAAGGCCTCTAACAAAATAGTTGAAAGTGCAAATGTAAAGATTGATGAATTTGTAGAAAAAAATGAGCTAGAAAGCACAAAAGAACCATAGTACTACAAAAAGTTTGTATATTGTGAAGAACCCAATACTCCGCCCGAGCAACAAAGCTTAATTATAGAACAACAAAATGTTGCAACTGACGGTCAGACCACTGTTACCGACGGTAAGGATAATGATCAAGATAATGTGCAAGGTAATGAAGAATAGAATGAAGATCAAAATGATGATCAAGCTGATACACAAAGAGCTATACATGTACTTGCAAGACATGTAAGAAGGAACCATCCAGAGATCCAGATCATAGGAGATAAGAAAAATGGTACAAGAACAAGAAGTAAGTCTTTAAACTCAAATTGTTTATTTTGTGAGTTTGAGCCAAAATCTGTCAATGCTACACTAGATAATGAGGAATGGATAAGTGCTATGAATGATGAGATTGATAAAATTGAAAATAACAAAACATGGTCACTTATGCCAAGACCAGATGACAAGAATGTCATCGGTACAAAATGGATATTCAGGAATACGCAGAACGAGAATGGAGAAGTCACAAGGAACAAAGAAATACAAGTATGCAAGGGGTATGCACAAGAGGAAGGTATAGACTATGGAGAAACCTTTGTACCTATTTCCAGGCTAGAAGGAGTAAGAATACTACTTTCTTATGTTGCATTTAAAGGATTCAAAGTATATGAAAATGGATGTCAAGTCAACATTCCTAAATGGAATACTTGAAGAAGAGGTATACATTGAACAACCAGAAGGGTTTGTCAATCCAGACAAGAGAAAAATGGTATGTAGAATTCATAAAGCCTTGTATGGATTGAAACAAGCTCCCAAAGCCTGGTATGAATGACTTCATTCCTATCTAATAAGTATTCAATTTATAAGGACTAGTAAAAACAATAATCTTTATTTAAAAGAAGATACTGATGCTAACACTTTGATTTCTGAAATATTTGTTGATGACATCATATTTGGAGGCATTGATATGATATGCAAATCATTTTTTGATGAGATGAGAAAAGAGTTCAAGATGTCTATGTTTGGAGATATCAAGTTCTTTCTTGGTGTACAGATCATTCAACAAAGTGAAGGTATTCTCATTACACTGTCCAAATACATCAAAGAGGTCCTGAAAATATTTAAGATGGAAGATTCCAAACCAGTTGGAACACCAATGGCTACTGGATGTAAGTTGAAAAAGGAAGACAAGACAATAGAGGTAAATTAGATTTTGTACAGATCAATGATTGGAAAACTCATGTATGTTGTACACACTAGACTAGATATTGCACACGCAGTAGGAATTGTTGCTAGATTTTTTTCTAATCCCAGGGAATCACATATGACTACTATGAAAATAATTTTAAGAGATCTAAAGAATATTGAGGAATTTGGCTTATGGTATAGAAGAGAAGGAAAATTTGAACTTAAGGTGATTATCGACGCTGATTGGTCTGGAAATGTTGATGACTGGAAGAGCACAACATGAGGAGCATTCTTTATGGGTGACAGACTAGTCACATGGATTAGCAAGAAGTAGGGATGCATCTCTTAGTCTACTATAGAAGCAGAATATGTTTTTGCTGCTGCAAATTTCTCAAACGTTGCATGGATCAAACAGTTTCTGGAAGGTATGCATATGAATATCTCAGAACCAGTGATTATCTATTGTGATAACACCAGTGCAATAAACATTTCCAAGAATATAGTCATGCATTCCAAGACTAAACAGATTGCAATCAAGTATCATTATTTAAGAGAACAAGTTCAAGAAAAAGAGGTGATACTTGAGTATGTGAAATCAAAAGAACAATTAGCTAATATATTCACCAAGCCACTACCCAAGGATACATTTGAGTACTTGAGAAAGAGACTAGGAGTCAAACCCTTGTCTACCAGTCAGTAAAAGACTGAAGGTTGCATCAGCCTACATATTATCAAAATATCATTCATGTTGATGCGAGCAAAAAGATGAACTTCAAAGATACATCTATATACAAAGAGGTATATATTAGAACCGAGCACCAGAGTATATTAATGTATTGCTGATGGATAAGGGAAATTAAAGGAATATATTATGGATGAAGAGAAAAGATTGTTTGACATGAATATCAGATATTTGTAAAATATTTGTTTGGCATTGTTGTCAAAGGGAGAGAGATTATCCATATTATCACATTCTTATGAGAAAGATTATCCATCATCAGATTACTCCAACAGGGAGAGATTATATCCTTAGGGAGAGAAAATTGTATGAAATTTTATACAAAGAGAGAGTTGTTGAAAACAGAAAAAGACACCATAAAAGACAGAATAGGAAAAGGAGAGAAATTGACACAAGAAGAAGACTCAACACATCAGAAGACTAAAAAGCTGCAAGAATAAAATCTAAGCTGAAATAGAGCTTACCGGTGATCAGACATTTATCAGTTAACAAAACAAATGCTTGGTAGTTTGATGAATTTCAAATGTTGTATTTAATAGTGTATTACAAATAGTATAGTGTGATAATATATTATGTTGCCATCAATGCCAAAGGGAGAGCTTGATGACATGTAACTGATTGAATGTTTGATAATGTTAAGTTGAAGATAATGCAAGACATTAATTCAGTTAATGGTTTGTATTATCATTGATGTCAACTTGATGTCATCTCTACGGTCATGTATATAATGCCAAAGACTTTAGAGAATCAATGGAACAAAGGTTATTCTTTCAGCAATGCATAAATGTCAAGTATTCACCAAGTGACAGACAACACCGATGGAGTACACACCATTGGTAAAAGAAAAAGTGAAAAGTCATGGTGATACCCAACGAGAAGAAGACAGTGTTTCATGATGAATAAAAACCACAGGATTTGCGAAAAGCTGAAAATACAGTTGCTCGACGAGTAAAATCCAATGATGCCCAACAAACGGAGATCCTGAAGCTGACTGGAGTCACACCGACAGAACTGGTAGTTGTCATAGACAACTAACTACAGTGTTGACCAATAGAATAGGGAGTTCATAAAATGACAAAGTATCTATCTTTTGGAAAGAAGATAACTATGAGATAAATTAGGAGTTATGCTTTAAATCAAATTGGCTAGATTGTTTTTCACACCAAGAATCAAGAATCAAGAATCAAGAAACGATGAATATCATGTCTATATAAGAGACAAGCTTAATTCATTTTTGTATGCATGGTAAGGGGAGTGAATAGAAAGAGGATGAATAAGAGAAACTGATGAAGAAGAAATTTGTACAGTCCTGATCAATCAAGCTGAAGGAGATCTAAAGAATTTTGCAGACATAGATGAACAATGAAGCACAACATCACAAAGCAAGAAGTGTGGAGCACAAAGAATTGAATTGATAAATTGATCATAGAGGTAATGTACTTAAATAGATCTAAAAATACTCAATTCAAAGTTGTATTAGAAATAGGTCATAGTGTTTCAGTTTAACCATTGAAGCATTAAGTCTCTTAACCGAGCAGGACTTAACAGTCTTCTATATATTGAGGTACATCCCAAGGAGTGCCAAAAAGGTTGATTCATGAAAGTAGCATATTGAAAGTCTGAGAAGGACTTTGATTCAAGGATGGTAGAAATAGATGTCAGATAATAAGTGACAACCTCTATGTATAAAATTTTCTAACAAGGTCACACCTAACAGTGTGTTTGTAACCTTTAACAGTGTTGACTCCTAATAGGGCTCACTTCAGAAGAGTGAAAATTTGGGGTACCGGTCCCAGTGGTTTTTTCCCTTAAGAGGGTTTTCATGTTAAAATCCATGTGTTATGTGTGTATGGTTTATTACTTTACTATTTTACATTTCACATATGCATTTCTGGGTTGATCGGTATACTCTATTTATTTACAGAGTTTCAGTAAATAGTTTTACTACTTATCGGTAATCAAGGAGAATAAGGACAGACAAGGAAAATCGACAGATAGTTAATCATTATAAGTATTTCATGGCATGCATCTTGTAGGGACATAATAATTTGAGTCTTATTGGATTTGTGGCAAATAGTTGAAGGATAAATTTTGAGGCCACTGATTCACCCCCCCCCCCTCTCAAATATTACTAACACCTACTTATTTGCATGCTAAAGATGTTGGGACTATCCCCTTTTCTGTTATTTTTCTTGTTTTTGCAAAGACACACTCATGCTTATCTTGGCTCTGAATGCCTTGGTACTAGTGTATGTTTTAAAAATCAACTAGAGACAATATTCAAGTCATCCTGGTTCCTATACCTAGATGCTTATATTGTCTCACATATTCTATCCGATGAAATCCATATTCATACCCTTATGGTTGCAGTAGCACTAGTAAAGGTTGTATTGGGTCCGATGTCCCAAAATGCCTAATGATGAAACTAAGGACTACTAGAATTAGTGACTTGAATACTCATTGTCGTAGGATGCATTTGCATTCTTAGGATTTCATAATAGTATTATAACAAACACTCCACAAAACAATCTGAACACAGAGCTATTCCATTAACCAGTTGCTTCCTCAAATCCATTACTAAAGAGATCAACTACATTTCATCTGTTTAAGGTTACCAACCTGCATAGAAATGGTCAGTATCAGCATAACAAGACATATAGTCATCAAAATTCACAAGAAAAACATGGTTTTTAGAGTATATCATCTCTGGAGAAAAGATACTATCAGCATAGATTATCTAGATTCTAAACTATTTAGAATGCATGATATTCAAAGAGAAATAGATACATCATTAAGAAATAAAGAAATGAAAGCAACACATGGAGCACAAAAAATTACCATCACATAAATATTGAAACATTGATGTATACAAAAGGTATGCTCTAGTCATGAGAAAAAATGGGCATCCTCAATGTAGATGAATCATGTACAATTAAATGGATCTCAAAATGAGAAAGGGATAAGATAGAAAGTGGGACAATCAAGTCTTGCTTCCTTCCTCACCACCATCAGGTGGTGGAGCTGGAGGAGAATCTACTCTAGGTGGAGGGCCTGCTCCCTCAATTCGTGCTAGATAATATGAACATGGTGACCACTGTTGTGCCACAGGAACTGCTGCACTATATGCTATTACATAGTATATTTCCCTTCTAGTATGATACATCATCTAACTCTGCAGTCCCTGGATCCTCTCATCATAGCTGACGATCGCTCAATCTCATTCTGCATTCTAAGATTGTGCTACTACAAGTTGGGTCTATAAATCTCAGACCCCTCCCCTCAATGTCCTAATCATGTCCTGAGGAGTTTTTTCCTACAGTACTCCCTCCTCCTCGACATGTGCCTGTGGAACTCTACGTTGCCGAAACTGTTTGACGGCTTCTTCAAGACCAAGATCTGGCTGATAATCTCTCATCTCCTCATCAACCTGTGTTGCTAGGATCTCAACTACTATAGATGAAAGGGTGCTTCCCTCCCCTTGCCAATGCTACTATCCGATAATGGACATCTTGCTAGTACTAGCACCAATAGTGGTCCCTTCTCTAGAAGGAGTCAAACCTCTCTATGGAACTCTATCTAGCCCCCCATCCCCTTGTAGCCCTCTAAGGGAATCTCCCTCTTAAATCCATGGTGCTCTCTCTGTTGGATCTATAAATATGGGAAAGGGGTGACGAGTGAAATAATATCTATACTTGGGTCTGACCCCTACATCTTTGATAGCCTCCAAATACTCCCAAATAGGCCTATGCAAACCTATCAACTCTTGTGTGTAGAGAGCTACAGATAATATCGCCAACCACCCTCGGCGTGACTCATTAAAAAAATGAGCATATGCTATAGACTCCTGTGGAATTCCCTAAGAATGACCATACTATCGTAGTACTCTACCTACTCTGAATCACTCCAAAAAACTAGATTTTCTCCCAAGAAAGGGGTGTGAAACAAAGAAATCTTGCCGCTGGTCTCTCCATTTGACCCAAGCCCTTTTCTGTACATATGGCCTCCAGACCACCAAACTGAGATCATCTAGCTAAAATCTCCAATAGTCAGTCTTCCATAGGTGGGGCTATGTAAGGAGACTTGCATGCTTTTACACATATGGTTTTCTACTATGTCATGGATCATCTATCACTGGCCTACATATGGGAAGATTCTCCCAATGCTATATATGTAAAACTAGCACTCTTGCAGCCATCCTACGTACTCCCTTGTAAGTGATCTCATGCATCTCATGATACATGTGCGCGAGAAGGAACTGACCCCAACCCAATCACTCTGGCTGAATGGACAATCTGTCTAGTACCCTTCCTTAACCATAATGGAGTCCTTGCTAGCTAATGTATGCCATCGGGAAGCAACCTATGAACCCAATGATAACACACTCCTATGGGAACTATGCACCATCCTCACTCATCAGGTCATCCCTTGAGATATGTCCTTGTCCAATATTGTGTGATCATGGAACACTTGGATCAATGCTTGTTTACCTAACTGAGATGCAACATCAACCTCTACCCGCTCTCTAGAAAATGAAATCCAAATAATATTATATATATCCTTGGGAGTGATATTCATCTCCCCAGTCGGTAAATGGAACGTATTATCCTCACTATGCAATCTCTCCACCAAATCTATTAAAAGTCCATGGTTAATTCAGATGTCATGCATGTGGTATAACCATCCAAAACCACAGTCCCTTAGGTGACCCTTGTGATCATCAGACAAATCTCTCACCAGGCGCATGGTAGGAGGATAAGTGGAGTGAAACTATATATCTGGTATATCCACATACAAGACAAAAGCAAATAGTGAAAAGCATCAGTAATGATGTCAAAATCAACTACACTCAGCAAGAAATGATCAGACAATCTATCAAGAAGGTTACAAAAGAAAGAAAACACATAATCAATCAAAAGAGACTTCCAAAAAGTACAACTATTTTTAAAATGACAAATTATAGACAAGCGACACTAATACCAAAATCCATATGATCCAGGATTACATGTGAAATGACAAAACACTGTGAAACGACAAATCTAATTAAGCCAAATGACAAAGTGGGCTTCTATGAATGTGGTCGTCCAATAGATGGATGATCCCCGTGCAAAAAATCTAATCACCTCATATGACAAAGGACCATTTTATGATTTTTCGTATGAGCCCTCTCACCGACTTGTATGATGAACCAGGACCTACGACCTAAAAACATGACAAACATGCAAAAAAGTGTTAAAAACTTGCAAAAATGAACTCGGAAGTAAAGTTTATCGGTGTCTTACTAGAGGTGGGTACTCCTGCGGCCATCAATATTGTCGCATGCCCTCAAAATGATGTGTTGATAGTGGGAGCACCATTATTCTCTTTTGAAACTTCTCAAAACTCAAATACAGATGGTGAAATGGTTTAAAAATGACCCCTCGGGCCTTATATAGAGATTTTGACCTAATTTTAAAATTGCCCCGATGGACATGAAAATTGCACCCCCAGCTAATCAGACTGCTCTGAATCCATTTTCGGGACCGAAATCAAAATTTGACAATATTTTGACACTCCAAAATGAAAATTAACCTATTTTCACAATTATAGTTGAACGCTGACGCTCTCTCATGGGATTCTAATATGAGTTTCCTCTTGATCAATTTTCTTTCACATTTCCCTCTTCAATCCAAAAGTCAACTAAAGTCAAATCTGGTCAAATTGGTCAACTAGACCTCAAACAGACTCACATCTCAGATTTCTTAATCCTTTTTTTGATCTATCGGGCTTGTGCCTCCTCTGCTTTCAATTTTGTTCTTGAGGGGGCAGTATCATTATATAAACAATTTGATTCACATCAACGAGTTCAATTCCTAGGGGCATCAGGCCCTATTTCAAATCAAAAATCAATCAAGTGATTCTTATCACTATCTCTAGGGGCATATCTGGTTCATCGCACCATATAATATGATAGCTCCTCATAATCTGGCAATTGGATTCATCAGGACCCATATCAATTCAATTATTCTAAGAAATCAATCAAATAGAAATCAGTCTCATCACACCACATAAGTTTTATTCATCATCCAAACCTAATCTAAAATTGCGAAATCTTCTTAAAGGATGGACATTCAGTTTCATGCTTCACATCAAGTTGGATGCTCGAACTCCAATCATCAATCCTTGCAAAATCAAGTCTGTAGTTGATATCTTCAAATTTCTATTGATCTTCATCCAATCAAGCTTGGAGTTGGTACTATTAGTCTTCACTCAAATATAGAGCTGATATTTTCAAATTTCTATCGATCTTTGTCCAATCAAGCTTGGTGTTGGCACTATCAATCTTCGCTCAATCAAGTTCACAACTGATATCTTCAAAACTCAATCAGTCTTTGTTAATTCAAGTTTAGAATTGGTTCTAATTTGTGAGACAGTTTCATCTCTTCACATCAAGCTATTTCATGATCCAATCAAGCTTCACACATTCTTTAACTTAATGTGTTCTCGAATGGATAACATATTAGTCAAACGAGGGCAAATGTAATGACTTAAAATTGGTCTAGCAAACCTATGGCCCCTATTTTTGATTATTTGGTCTTAATAAATTCTAAAATCTATGACATTATTGCTAGACTCTAATTATGAGAGCACTTAATCAAACTTTCTTACATAATCCTAATCCTAACATGTTGAATCAAATAATCAATCACCCAAACGTAAATCTCAAAATTGCATAAAACATTGCGATAAGTCAAATAGTCCTAAGTCCCTTTTTAAATCAAAAAGTGAACCCATTCACACATGAGTGTTTACTCAAAAATCAAAATAAAACAAATAAAAGGGAAAATACCAATTTGTCTTATTCTCCACAAAAGTTGACCAATCAAATGCATTACACTTAGCTCATATGGATTGAGGGAGGATGCATCTCAAAAATTGATCATTTAATTTTGCCTCTTAATCTCAACCACCCATTTATTGGAATCTCTTATAAAAGGGATAGCTCCCTTTTCTCATCATAACAAGAAGATTTTGAGTAGAGTTATAATGCTATTTTGGTTCTTGAGCTTATTTGTGCACTCATAATTCTTACTTGCCTTGTATTTTACTTGCATTCTTGTATTGTTAGCTTCATTTATTAGTTTAATGGCATTCTAGTTTCCTTCCATAGCTTAATGTAGTTGCATTTTTCTTCTCATTTGATAGCTTAATCTTGCATCTTATCTCTATTTCTTATATTTGTTATGCATTTAGTTTGCTAGTTCATGCATTTTCATTTTAAAGCTTTTCAAGAGAAAAGTATGCAAGTATATGCATCTTGCTCCATCTTGCATTGAATCTTCCATTTTGGAGTAGTCAAGTAACCGATTTTTCATGTCCAATCTGATGGGAAACTCATGAGAATCACACTTGATTCAACTAGGAAGCAATAAGCCTGTTTCAAGGGTTTTTATGCTTTCTTTGATCTTCCTTTTGATACTAACCCCTTTTTATGTAATGATTTATTGAAGTGTTTGGTTTCAGATTATGATTAAACATTTTACCACACACGCACTCCTATTTTTGGCTTTATTTTTTCAATGGACTTTGACTCCCTCTAATTTTGAAAATATGCTAACCTTTTTTGGATTATTTAAATTAAAGAAATCAAACCTATGTATTTTTTGCAGTGCTAGAATTTATTTGAAATCAAATTTTATTAGCATTTTACTTTTCTCATTATGTGTGCCATTACAACTGTTAGTACTCTCAAAATTTAGAATAAATTTGGAGTTACTAAGTAAAAATTTCCTTAAAATCTTGTGAAGAAGGCTGACTTTGAATACATGCAAGAAAGAGGCCTATTGTTTTTATGAGAATCCACTTGGGATATGTGTTTACCACCTATCATTTGAAAAATGGAATAGGTTCCAGCTCTCAGATTTAGTATTGACATGTTTTGGAGATAGCCATTTGGAGGCGTTTACCCAAATCTGCATATTGCATATTTTCCAATTCTCACTAAATGACCTACTTTAGAGGTTTGTATATCTGACCAGTTTGATAGACATGATGTTATGGAGTGTTCCAGGATGTTATAGACATGAAATTGAACCTCTATTCCCATTTGCAGAACCCTGCAAATTCGTTTGCACCGTTTGCCAAAGCCATTTTATTTGCAATTGATGATGTTTCTCTGAGTGTCAAATGTAGAGTAATGAAATAGCCTACATTGAGGGCTTGAAATATTTACCTAGCTGATCTTTCATGGAGAATTGAATGATCCCTTATATTTTAATCATGACAAAGCTCCCCCATGAATATTTTCAGGCTTATGCCAATCCGTCTGGATTTTTTTTCTCAGTCAATTTGAAAGGTAGTTTGTGAAAATTGATAGTGTTAAATATAATAAAGTTTACAAAATGGTCAAATTGGGAATTTAAAATATATCACTTCTGAAGGTTTCATGGAGATATGATTTATTAGGATGCTATTAAACATAAAATACTTTATGTTTTCTGGATTTGGGAGCTTTGGTAGGAATTTCAGTTAGTTTTTAAGGCCATTCCCAGAGGCCAGTTGTTGTTTGTCAGATCAATATTGTAGAGATATAAAAAGTTGTTTATAATGGATATCATTTCAATGCTTCATGGGAAAATTTCACAATAGGCTACGTTTAAGTAAATTGAAGATGGGAAAGTTGTCGAAGATGCACAAAGTGAACTTGATGTGGGATTTTCCAAAGTTTTGTATGAGATTCCTCTTAAGCTTGGAAGTTCATGAACAAAATGCTGCTGGTAAGTGAAGTCATGCAAATCAACTTGGAACAAAATACATTGGTTTGAATGCTCTGTAAGAAATAAATCAAAATATGGAAGCAAAAACATAGGCTTGTGACCTAAATACATAATGTGGAAAGTAAACAAAGTCTTTGGTTCATCGCGCCATATAATATGATAGCTCCTCATAATCTGGCAATTGGCTTCATCAGGACCCATATCAATTCAATTATTCTAAGAAATCAATTGAATAGATTTTTGTCTCATCACACCACATAAGTTTTATTCATCATTCAAACCTAATCTAAAATTGGGAAATCTTCTTAAAGGACACACATTCATTTTCATGCTTCACATCAAGTTGGATGCTCGAAATCCTATCATCAATCTTTTCTAAATCAAGTCTGTAGCTGATATCTTCAAATTTATATCAATCTTTGTCCAATCAAGATCGGTGTCGGTACTATCAATCTTCGCTCAATCAAGCTTAGAGGTGATATTTTCAAAACTCAATCGGTCTTTGTTAATTCAAGTTCAGAATTGGTTCTAATTTGTGAGATAGTTTCATCTCTTCAGATCAAGCTATTTCATGATCTAATCAAGCTTCACATGTTCTTTGACTCAATGTGTTCCCAGATCGATTAAATATTGTATGCATCCTAAAATGGTCACCTAGACTATGGGCCCCATTTATTATTTTATCAATTTATCAAATTTCTGAATCAATGCTTTGAAACATTTTCAATTCAAATCAATTTTCTTGATCAAATTGTAATTAATTCAATTATTCAATTATTTCAATATTTCCTAAGGTTTGATCATTTTTATCTAATTAAAAGATTTAATCTCTCTTTTAATTAAATAAAATTTCTCTCATTTAATTAAAAGATTTAATCTCCCTTTTAATTAAATTCCTCTTATTTAATTGAATTCAATTCCTCTCATTTAATTAAATAAAATTCTTCTAATTTATTTAATTGAAAGAAAACCTCTCTTTTAATTAAATAAATAAAAATCCCCACTTAAAGCACTTTATTTGTTGAAAAA
>MU222312.1:0-22181 GCA_018584345.1 Thuja plicata | reverse complement strand
TAGAGTAGATTTCATTTTTATGCATTTGAATCTCTCATTTCATGGTGTATTTGCAATAGACACAACTAGGTCAATCTGAGGGCCTTCATTTTACATTTTTACACATCCATGACTAGAGAGCTATGGAATGATATATGGATCGATATTTGAGGCCTCATTCTTGAGCAACCTTGAATGGAATTATTCATAGAAGTGTGACACAATTATAGCACACAAATATTAGTCAAACAACGACAAATATAATGACTTAAAATTGGTCTAGCAAACCTATGACCTCTATTTTTTAATATTTGCTATTAATAAATTCTAAAATCTATGACATTATTGCTAGACTGTAATTATGAGAGCACTTAATCAAACATGCTTACATAATCCTAATCGTAACATGTTGAATCAAATAATCAATCACCGAAATCTAAATCTCAAAATTGCATAAAACATTGCGATAAGTCAAAAAGTCCTAAGTCCCGACTCCCTTTTTAAATCAAAAAGTGAACCCATTCACACATGAGTGTGCACTCAAAAATCAAAATAAAACAAATAAAAGGGAAAATACCAATTTGTCTTATTCGCCACAAAAGTTGACCAATCAAATACATTACACTTAGCTCATATGGATTGAGGGAGGTTGCATCTCCACCATTGATCATTTCATTTTGCCTCTTAATCTCAACCACGCATTTCTTGGAATCTCTTATAAAAGGGATTGCTCCATTTTCTCATCATAACAAGAAGATTTTGAGTAGAGTTATAATGCTATTTTGGTTCTAGAGCTTATTTGTGCAATCATAGTTCTTACTTGCATTGTAGTTTACTTGCATTCTTGTATTGTTAGCTTCATTTATTAGTTTAATGGCATTCTAGTTTCCTTCCATAGCTTAATGTAGTTACATTGTTCTTCTCATTTGATAGCTTAATCTTGCATCTTATTTCTATTTCTTATAGTTGTTATGCATTTATTTTGCTAGTTCATGCATTTTCATTTTAAAGCTTTTCAAGAGAAAATTATGTAATTCTATGCATCTTGCACCATCTTGCATTGTATCTTCCATTTTGGAGTAGTCAAGTAACCGATTTTGCATGTCCAATCTGATGGGAAACTCATGAGAATCACACTTGATTCAACTAGGAAGTAGTAAGCCTGTTTCAAGGGTTTTTATGCTTTCTTTGATCTTCCTTTTGATACTAACCCCTTTTTATGTAATGATTTATTGAAGTTTTTGGTTTCAGATTATGATCGAACATTTTACCACACACACACTCCTATTTTGGGCTTTATTATTTAAATAGACTTTGACTCCCTCTAATTTAAAAAATATGCAAACCTTTTTTGGATTATTTAAATTAAACAAATCGAACCTATGTGATTTTATCTAGTGCTGGAATTTATTTGAAATCAAATTGTGTCAACATTTTACTTTTCTCATTATGTGTGCCATTGCAGCTGTTAGTACTCTCAAAATTTTGAAGAAATTTGGAGTTACTAAGTAAAAATTTCCCTAAAATCTTGTGAAGAAGGCCGACTTTGAATACACGCAAGAAAAAGGCCTATTTATTTTATGAGAATCTTCTTGGGATATGTGTTTACCACCTATCATTTGACAAATGGAATAGGGTCCAGCTCTCAAATTTTAGTTTTGACATGTTTTGGAGATAGCCATTTGGAGGCATTTACCCAAATCTGCATATTGCATATTTTCCAATTCTCACTAAATGACCTACTTTAAAGGTTTGTATCTCTGACCAGTTGGATAGACATGACATTATAGAGTGTTCCTGGATGTTATAGATATTAAAGTGAACCTCTATGCCCATTTGCAGAGCCTTGTGAATTCATTTGCAGCGTTTGCCAAAGCCATTCCGTTTACAATTGATGATGTTTCTCTGAGTGTCAAATGTAGAGTAATGAAAAAGCCTACATTGAGGGCTTGAAATATGTACCTAGCTGATTTTTCATGGAGAATTGAATGCTCCCCTATATTTTAATCATGACAAAGCTCCCCCATGAAGATTTTAAGGCTTATGCAAATCCGTCTGGATTGGTTATCTCAGTCAATTTCAAAGGCAGTTTGTGAAAATTGACAGTGTTAAACAAAATAAAGTTTACAAAATGGTCAACTTGGGAATTTAAAATATATCACTTCTGAAGGCATCATGGAGATATGATTTATGAGGATGCTATTAAACATAAAATACTTTATGTTTTCTAGATTTGGGAGCTCTGGTAGGCATTTCAGTTAGTTTTTAAGGCCATTCCCAGAGGCCAGTTGTTGTTTGTCAGATCAGTATTGCAGAGATATAAAAAGTTGTTTATAATGGCTTCCATTTCAATGCTTCATGGGAAAATTTCACAATAGGCTACATTTTAGTAAATTGAAGATGGGAAAGGTTTCAAATATACACAAAGTGAACTTGATGTGGGATTTTCCAAAGTTTTGTTAGAGATGCCTCTTAAGGCTGGAAGTTCATGAACAGAACGCTGCTGGGAAGTGAAGTCATGCAAATCAACTTGGAACAGAAGACAGTGGTTTGAATGATCTATAATAAATAAATCAAAATATGGAAGCAAAAACATAGGCATGTGACCTAAATACATAATGTGGAAAGTAAACAAAGTTTTTGAACCGTTTCAAGTTTTAATTGCAAATGTGGGAGCACATCTAGTCACGTTTTTAAACATATCTCCAAAAATACAAAATAATTCAAGCGTAATTTTTAATATGTTTGAGACAACCATGCATGCACTCTATAGAAACAATTTTAGAAAAACCCAGATTAAAAATCAAAAGTTATGGTCCTCTGAGTATTTGCAGTCATGGACTAGCATTCAGCACATCACGCACTCGTGCAAGAATCTCATCGCTCAGTAGTGGACCAAAAGTGAGATTGTCATGCAGTTGTGCATGACTTCCAAGGTAATAAAAAAGGCATGTGAGTTGGCAATTTCGCTCGTCACACACTTGCACAAGCAGCTCATCGCTCAGTCGCTGACCAAAAGTGAGCTCGTCGCACATGATTTCCAAGGTAATGAAAAAGGCATACGAGTTGGCGATTCAGCTCATCACGCACTCACACAAGCAGCTCATCGCTTAGTCATGGACCAAAAGTGATCTTCTCACATATTCGCGCATGATTTCCAAGGTAATGAAAAAGGCATGCGAGTTGGCTATTCATCTCGTCACACACTCGCGCAAGCAACTTGTCGCTTAGTCGCAGACCAGAAGTGAGATCATCACGTAGTCATGCATGATTTGCAAGGTACTGAAAAAGGCATGTGAGTTGGTGATTCAACTCATCGTGCACTCGCGCAAGCACCTCGTCTCCTAGTCATGGACCAAAAGTGAGCTCGTCACGCAATCGTAGAGGCTATGCAGAGATGAATTTTTAGAACCATCCAGGAGGTGCCACTTGTCTAATTATGGTGCACTATGAGAAAAAGGGATTAAAATATACATATTTTAAAATGTCATTTCAATTCAATAGTTTGACTATTGAAAAGATTTCAAATATTTCAAAATTATTCAGGAAATGTGCACGGGAAGGCAAAGTTTGCTTAGTGATTCAGGGAGCATTTTTATCACAAATATTAAGTGTTATATACCCTTGGAAAGGTCTTGAGATGAAGATTTGGATTCTACAATCCTTTTGGGTGCAAATCAAATCAGATTTTTGTAGTTGCAGAAGAGATCAGTTTCAGATGTTTTTGGGAGGAATTGGCAGGTGTCAGTGAAAAATTTGGTTTTCTCAAATTCCTCTATATCTCTTATCTTCTCAATTGTATAGGGATTGTAAAATTAATGTTGCAAGGAAACTTTCTAATTTTATGTGTCTGGTTTTGAGTTCTTTGTTATGTAGATGTATTGAATCATAAGTTTTTAATGAAAAACAAATGGAATCCCTTCCTATTATTTGTCTGATGTCTTTGTGTTTGATCCTAAATCTTTGTGCATAAATTTGTAAGGCATTTTAGTGCACCAGTTATATAGTAACTGTGAATTTGTGTTTTAGTTTCTTTCAAGGAAGGAGTAAATCTTATAGACAAGTTTAGAGGTTTCAAGGTTGGATATGAATCTAATGTCCATGTGTTGGAGTGAAAAGAATGATTTGTAAGGCACTTCATTTGGGTCATGTATGTTTGGATTTAGAGGGTTTTCTGTGAATGTATGTTTATATGACTCTGTTGCCCAATAGATAATTCAATTTACTTTACTTTTCTGTTTAAAGAGCTATAAATGATTGTCATATCAAGTGTGATGGGCAGGAATCTATCTCATGATTCACTAAAAGAAGTGAATCCAATAGGTACACCTGCTTGAGCCTTTGAGCTTGAAGTGTAGGAGGATTGTTCTATCCTTGTTAATTAGCCTTTTCTTTAACAAGGTCTGGGAAAAATGCTAATAGAATGGCGACTCTATTGGGGAGTTAAGTAAAGTTTCAGTAAAATGGTTAGTGAAATAAGAGATTTATTTCCTTGATTTGATGTGTTAACCCCAGAATCTGGTTGAAAGAAAGAGTCAAGGTCTTATAATCTGAAAGTTATTTCAGATTTGTGTAAGGATATCTTGGAAGTGTTTTATTGCAGTGATTATAAAAGATTATGGGGCTTTGCTGGTTGGAGAGAACCCATAAATAAATGTTTATGTTAAATGGCTCTTGTTGTTTGAAGATTTTCCTCTACAAGGAGGTGGCGACTCTATGTTGAAATGAACCCGATGGAGCTATCAAGAAGGCTCTAGATCTGCTAGATTTCTAGTTAAAGAAATAAGAGTAGTAGCTACAATTCCTTTCAGGTAATCCTTATATTTTCATGTGAAAGAAAAGTCCCTTATGAAGTCAAATAGCACTAAGAAAAGGAAATAATGGTCTTAATATGATAGTGCTTCTCAGTTGATGAATGTGTTCTTTATACTTTTGAGAAGTGTGTTTGTATTCTAATTTTCATGCTCATTTGGGAGATAATTTAGTAATTTGTTAAGATGGCATGAAAATGGTAATTGATGGAGCTATTGTTGTTAAGATAGTATTTGTAATTGTATGAA
Source organism: Thuja plicata (assembly GCA_018584345.1). Classification (NCBI taxonomy): domain Eukaryota; kingdom Viridiplantae; phylum Streptophyta; class Pinopsida; order Cupressales; family Cupressaceae; genus Thuja; species Thuja plicata. The sequence continues at coordinate 17,142 of MU222312.1, read as the reverse complement.
TATCATGATGTATGAATCACATATTCTCCCTTACATGACTCCAAATGTAGTTATGAGTTCCAATTAGCCTCAAACCTATAATTTGAAAAGGGGTTTTAGTATTAAATTGTATGCGGCTCTGAATTTTGAAGGTATTCATGGTTACCCAAATGCTTTTCCACCCGAAATCAGAGAAAAATTGCCTAGATTTAGGGGTGAGAGAGATGAGAATGCTGAGAAGAATTTTAAAAGGTTCATGGACTTAATTGAAGATTTTGACATTGAATATGAGGACAGCATTATGAGGTTGTTTATCCAGTCTTTGATAAATGATGCAAGATGGTGGTTTACTTGTTTGCCTGAATATTCTATCTCTTTGTGGGAGGAATTAAGATCATCATTTTTGGAGTGGTTTGGCAAAAATATCAATCTAGTTGTAGCGATGAAGGATTTCATGGAGATAAAAATAAGGAATGGTGATTTGATCCCTCATTTCAATCTCATATTTGTAGAAGTATTGGGTCAAATCCCAATAGAATTCAGACCAAATGATGCTTTTTGTTTGGTTGTTTATTTTGGGGCATTTGATAAAAAGATAAGTTACTTGTTAAGAGATAAGCGGCCTAGAACTTTGTATCATGCTTTTATGACAGAGGTAGATATTGATAATAACTTAAGATATGGAATCATTCCAAGGGGTTTTTCATCTGTTGGAATTCGCTATCATAATATATCAAATGCAGCATATAGGTGTGGATTGATAAATGAAAATCAATGTCAAAGTATCTTTGTCCCTGCTGATCTTAATAACCATGAGTTAAATTTTGTTTCAAAACAAAATGAGGAAAGTAAAAAGGAGGCAATTTTTTTATCAAACAATGATGTTGCATCCTTAACTAATGAATTCATATCAGAATTCGTTGATGCTGATAGTGAGCATATGTATGAGAAATCAGTTGAGGAAGAAGAATTATGGAATCACAATGGCTCTGATTTTTGTGAGGATAAAGTGATGGTTTATATGCAGCCATCTGAAGAAGATGAAGACATGCCATATGCTGGAGATGATTATAAAGAGGCTGATTTATCTAAAATAGAGAAAGATGAAAGATGGAAAGTATTGATTTTTCAATTTGTATGCTTTCATCATATGATTTTCCATGTGAAGTTGTTGCTGATGGATTTATGCTAGACTTGTGTGAACCGACCTTAGAAAGATTTCAACAAGAATCAGTGCTTTTCCAAAAGGAATTTAATCATGCTAATGTTACCTCTCATAATGCTTATTTACATCAAGGAGATATGTGCCAAGATGATAATGTGTACAATGAACTTCCTGATGATTTATTTGAACATCAGTTTGAAATGTTTGGTGTGGAGCTAGGAGAGGATTCAGATTCTACTTCAGATTATTTGCTTCAGCAAGAGGTATGTTCATTTTTGCAAGCATTGGATGATGATGAAAGTGTTATGCATTTCCATTTAAAGATGTTGAAATGAATCAGCAAGGACATGTTAGCTATCAGACAGAAAATGAGTCTTTTCTTTTTTTTTAATTCAGCATGTTGATGTTTCACAGGATGAACTAAATATGAAGCCACAAGTGGTAATTCATCATGATTCACTAGAGTGCTTGTGTGAAACACATTGGATGGAATATGAATCTTTTTCATTTGATGTCCAAGCATTAGTTGACATAAATCAGCATCCTTCCAGCCATGTAGTGGATTTGGAATGTTTTTCTTTTCAGCTGGTTGGAAATTTAAAAGAATGTGATAGCCTTGTGTTACATAGAAATCAACACATTTTGTACTTTTGTAATTTCCCAATGCATATTGAAAATAGAAGTATTGATTATTTTATATGTAATATGCTGAAGATTTGTGGCAATGTGTTGGATCAAGAAGATGAAAGTGATGTTTTTAGTTTACCCATGTTGCATGGAGATGAGAACCATATTTTTGATAGGGGTAAGTGTTGATTTCAGATGAAGAAGGGCTTGTGGATTTTGTGAATAATTTGTATATTTGTGAAGTTTCTTTGTTTTCAATTGTGTGGTGTGTGGTTTTCAATAAAGATTCTCAGTTTGAGAAGAGAATAAAGAGAAGAGAAAGAGGGAAGTCTTCTTTCTTTTTGAATGGTCTATTGTACCAATGATTCTGAATTCTCTGCATGCCCACATGGGGCATACGTCCCTAGATAGAGCCACTATTAGTACTCTCAAAATTTTGAAGAAATTTGGAGTTACTAAGTAAAAATTTACCTAAAATCTTGTGAAGAAGGCCGGATTTGAATACATGCAAGAAAGAGTGATGACATTATTTTGCCATTAGTACACTTAGTGAAAAACATTGACAAAGATCACCAGAAGAATACAAGCATTACCGACGAATAGCAAGCATACCTGATAGAACACAGAGGTCATGAAAAATGCTAAGTATGAAAGTGAAAAGCATCACCGGTGACCACAAGCATCACCAGCGACTACAACATCACCGGTGACAAAGTTTTGAGAACTAACCCTACAGGAACAAAAAAGACATACTCGACGAAAAGTTAAAGAAAGGAACACCGATGACAAAGAAAACCGACTGTCAGTTAGAGAACCTGCAAATTGTGGATATAATTTTTACACGACGGATAAAGAAATGTAATTCTATTTATAGAGTTTTAATTTGTTTTAAATAATAACTTGAGGGTTAAGTGGGCTTTATGTAAATGTTTTAATGTATCCTAACGGATCTAAAACATATCTAACTAAAGATCAAGGTCAATTTGTAAACCTTGGATCTAGAGTTAACTTGCGATACATGAATCAAGAATTAAACTTAAATCTAGTATAAATAGATGTTTAACTCAATTGTGAGTTATGAATTAATTACTGTTGATAGCCATGAAGAGCATCTAAGGAGAAGAAGGCATAATTCATGCAAAGTTCAGAAACAGAACACATCAGTTGTCAAGAACACACAGAGGCTACCGACGAGCAGATAAAGGTATTATTCAATCATGGAAGGATGATTAATTATATGTATGAAGCTTAAATGGATCTATTATTAGCAATTAAAGATTGCATATATCATCAGATCAAAGACTTATTTAGTTTCATTCTAACAAGTGCATCACATCTAAAATCCTTTTATGGAAGGTAGACTTAACCATTCTTTGCAAATCTCTTAACAAAGTGCACACTTAATAGTGTTGCTAAAGCTTCAAATGAATTAGATCTTAATAGGTCTCCACTATAATACTCGTAACAGGGTAGGTCATCAGACATGACCAATTGTAAGCCTTAACCGACCCCTTCTTATCTACAAATAGTGAAGTCTTGTGGGTAACAATCCCCACTGCAGTTTTTACTTCCTAACAAGAGTTTTATACGATATCATATCTTGTGTTATGTGTTATCTATTTTCATGAATGTTTCTATTATGGTTACATACTAAAAGAACTTATGATATATTCATAAAGAAAGATGAATAGTTAGATAAGATAATTTACAAACTGATGATTACGGGTTAATGGGGTAACCAAGAAAATTTTTAGAGGTACTGATTCACCCCTCCCCTCTCAGTACATCATCTCAATATAATTCCAACAATTGGTATCAGAGCTAAGTCTCTCTCTGAAAAAGCTTAAAGACTTGACAGAAAAGATCGGTGCAATGGACAAGTTCAGACTGGATATGACTATTGAGAAAGAGCAGTTACAAATGCAAATAAACTATGAGCAGTATAAGGAGGCAAAAATAAAGCTGAGAAAAATTCTTGATGAAAGAAAGATTATGGAAACCAGGTTGAATGAAAAAGATTACAAAGAATTGGAAACAATAGATTACTTTAAAATAGTAGAATCATCAATGAGAAAAACTTCAGACGCATCAGTTGAAGAAATTACAAGTATACAAGAGATCAATCTACATCTAACAGATCAAATCAAGATGCTGCAAATTGGTCAAGAGACTCAAATGGTGAGAATGATTGATGTCATGAATGATGCAAGAAAAGTTGAAAATGAAAGAACACTAGCCATTGATGATAGGAGGAAAATTACAGAGAAACTAAAAGAGAAAGAATCAGAGATTCTAAGACTCACTGAGCATCACCATGAGGTCACCAACCAAATTATTCTTATGAGTCAAGAAGAAAAAAGATTAAATATAGAACTCGTTGAAACAATACAGATCATTGGTGAGCTAAGAGAAGAGAATGAAAAATTGAAGCATGAAATCAAAGTCCAAAATCAACACAATGAATTAATTAAAAAGGTTGAGGATAGTAACAAAAGTATGGATGATTTTCTTAACGGACAAAGGAGTCAAAACCTACACAGGATTAGGGTACAATAAGAATGGTGAATCCTCTAATCAACCAGGTCATAGGAATGCTTTCACAACCCCAAGATCCAAGAATCTGTCATGCAATCACTATGGAAAGCCAGGCCACACCTCAAACATCTGCAGAAGCAAAATGAAAGGTATTTCTCTAGAACAATATACTTTTATTGGTAATTGTTATAAATGTCAAAAGAAAGGACACAAGGCACATGAGTACAGATCCAAAGTGACAAATCCAAGGAGAAAAACCTATATGGACAAGTACTGTCCTACATGAAAGAGGAATGGGCATACACATAAGGAATGATGGAAAAAGAACAACAAGGCATGGACTCCAAAAGAAACTGATAAAAGATACAAACCAACAAGAGTAGGTAACTAATATGTTTGAGACTATAACACATGGGTAAATTGCACAACATGTGGAAGGTATGGTCATATTGCTGCCAACTGTATGAGAAAGTGAACCAGAAGGTCAAGAGGTTGGACCAATCCAGGTATGGAATGTTTAAATTTTCATAAGGTTGGACATGTGATAAAAAATTGCAAAGACTGACTGACAGACTCAAACACACATCCCAATGGAAACACCATTGATGACATCAAAAGAATGAGAAACAAGATGTGGGAAAAAGCCACAAACACTGAAGGTGCTGAAACAAGCAATGCAAATGGTGACACATCATCCAATGGATCCGGTGACATCACTACATCTAACTAGATTGCACAAGTATGGAACTACATTATAACAAGTTCTAGTATGCATCAGTTCCATTATACATAGTTTATATTGTAATATAGGCATGAATAAAGATGCAATGTATTGTTATTTGCTAAACTACTGAAAAACAACCATCGGTTATTGGGCACAATTCGCATTAGTGAACACACACAGAAAAGTTAGCACTACTTACTAGAATGTATCGTTCGTTACACAAGCTAAGTGTAAACCGACGAATATTGGTGAAAATTGAATCAACCAAAGCTGTCTTCGCAAACTCACCGACAATCATCGGTGAAGTCTCCAAAAATGCTAGCTACCCTGACACTTTGCGTGCAGACACTGAAGATGTTATGAATGTTTTTAATGACAAAAGTAGTCTTCATAAACCAACGAGTTGGTAAGCATTAATGACAACTTAGGGCACAAAAAGGTATAAAAGCCCGATGGGTAAACTCATTTTTGCACCCGTGATTTTTGAGAAGACCAGAGTGATTTGAGAGTGAATTGGAAAGTGACCCAGCATAAGTCAATTTTACACGAAGCATTCACATTCATAGGAAATCATAGAGAATTAGTAAGTAAATACACTCACCGACTGCACTATTTTAATTATGAAAAGCCCTAAATTGCAAACAGGATGGCATCGACTTCTAGAGTAGAGGAAATTAAGGATGATAAGAATAAATCCTTCAATCTTGTCAGTAGAGGAGTGTGTGCTGAACCCAAATACAAGTTACACCCTGAAATAGCTTCTCAACCTAATGATTCTAGAGCATTCTCCTGAATCCCACCTAGGGTTTCACTGGTAGAGGATGTAAGGTCCTATATTCACTCTAAGATATCAGAAATAGGAGATCAAGACCTAGATAATGCCTATAGAGCACTATGTGATGATGCTGGAAAGCTCAAAGAAGAGAAAAAACACTTGGAAGTAAAGGGACTCACAAATGCACTGCATTTTCCCAAGGTTTTCAAGACAGAATGGATTAAAATTGTTCTTAGCAGAGTTCACAACAAGACTCTATGGCTAAATAAGCCTAAGGAAATAACAAAGGACATTATTCATGTGGTTACTGGTTATCCTATAACTGACAAACCATAGGCTCACAAGCACCCATCTCTAGTAGAAGTTGAAAAACTGACTGGTGCAAAATCAGATAAACAAGCACTAAAGGTCAACACAATTACCGATGCAGAGTTGAAGTTTGGAGCTTGTGTTGTTGGATACAAAATCTTCCAAGAAAGTAGAATGAACAACATATCTAGTACTACTATGAGCATAGCATATAAGATTATCAAACAGGGGAAGAAGATGGATCTGGCAGAGATCCTATTACATCAATTTCAGGAGAACATGTGCACAATAAGGTCTTCAAGGACAAACACTTGTAATTTTGGTTCCCTCATAATGTACATATTATTTTATTTTGAAGAATACTTTCCTTCAATTGGAAAAGTTACATGGGACACAAGCAGACCCATAACCATTTAGATAGGTGAATTCATAGAATCACTTGGTACAGATTTTGATATTGTAATGCATGAATATTTCAAAACCATTAAGGAAATGCTACAAGAAAGAAGTATAATTCCTAAGAGTCTGATAGAGGAACACTGAGAAGAAATATTTTTCATGGTGGATACTGATTTCACATACATACAAGCTATAGTTCCAAGGAAATCATGGCTTTCAAAATTGGAATATAAAATCAAAACAAGATTAGAAAATGAACACATTCAGGCACTGTTAAATGAACCCATAGACAACAAGCAATTAAGATTTGGTACCTATGAAGAGGCCAAATTGAAGATTAAAACAAATCTTGTTGTCAAGAAGGCTGTAAAATAGTAAAAAAGAATGGTAAAGAATCTGAAAAAGAATTTGAATATATCTTCTGCAGGAGAAGAAGAAGAAGGAGAAGGTGAAGAGGAACAATAGTGTAAGGAGGAACTCACCAAGGAATAGCTTCCCATTGGTGATACAGTAGAGTCAAATGAATCAAAGGAAGAGAAGTGTGATTCACCACCTCCTCCTCCACTTAAGAAATCAAGAACAAGAAGTCAAAAAGCACAGGAAGCAATTCCTTCTCCCATGGTGAAAGGAAAGGTATATAAAAGGAAACCTGTCACACCAAAGGGAAAAAAAAGTCAGGGTACCTGCCAAAAGGAGGAAATTTGTTCAATCAAACGAGGATTTAGAGGACTCAAAAATGGATGAACCTGACACTATGAAACAAGCAAAGGAAACAACAAAGGTTACATTACTGACTGAAGACATTGATGAAATATGTAAGTATATTTCTTAAGCTGCATCCATTGGACATCCTAAAATTAGAAAATGGTTAAGATGGGACACTATAGAATAGAATAAGATTGAAGATGCACTTATTGCTAAGTTGTGTAAACACTATTATGTTCCACTGCAATTCACTACACGAGATGTTCCACAAGAACTATTAGATAGAATATCTTCTAGATTCACTTTTTCACTCCATGAGGAGAAGAGGATAAGAGAAAGAGTACTGGTCTCTCTTCTGCCTCATGAATCAACCAGAGAAGAAATCAATGAACTCATGGATAAATATGCAAAAATATTCTCACCCAAATTGAGAGCTTATAAATTTCTTAAAGAGAAACTTATAGAGCTAGAACAAGACACTCATAAAATATGAAGTGAGATACTCAATCCTGATGAGGAGAGAAATCATGAAAAGGAACCTATCACCAAAACTCATAACTCACTAGTTGAGTTATATAGTGAAGAGGTACAGATCATAGGCCAAAAATAGACTGATATTATAGATGAAGATTGGCCAAAAGATGGTGAAGATGATCAAGTACCAGCAAGCCCCATCCACATCATCTTAGAGGATGAATAAGTTACCAAAGAATAATTTTCAACAAAAGGTAAATTAGATGTTGATATAAATGATGAAACATGGTTAGACAACATTGTCAATACCGTTATAGGACATGACCCTACAGTAGAAGTTCAAAAAGATGAAGACATCAATGCTGCAAAGGGAAAAACCGATGAACAAGACACAACTATTGACAATGCAACAGTCAATACACCGACAAACATGAACATATTAATAGATGCTATTGATATTCAGTCTAGTCAGGATAAATCATCTAAGAAAGATGATGATATACCCAAGGATATGGGCACAAATGAAAACAAAGTTGCATCCAACACTCTGAAGGATATAGATACAAAAATGAAGGATGCAACCGATGGTCAGCAAGATGTATCAAAAGATCAAAACAAAGAGGCAGAAAACAAAACAGATGACACATTGAGACAGGTTGAAGAAAAAGATAAAAGTGAAGGAAACAAGAAGGATGAAGGTATCAAACTTAAAGAAGATACATCTATTAATACACCCAAGGCATATGAGGAGACGTCCTCACCAAACTGACCGGTGGACACAGAAAAGATACAAAATGAAGTCTCATCTTCTCGACCCTCACCCACCAAGTCAACCCAATCTTATGCTTTACAGATGGTGGTACATCAATCTTCCACCCAGCCAAAGAAGAAGAAAAATAAAATAGAAAAGAAAGACATCTTGGCTGTCACACTGGATGAAGTAATTGAAGTTCTAAACTGGGATATTACCACTTTGGAAAGTGACAAACTTCAAGAGTTTGGAGTGCTATGTTAGAGAAAAGCCATACAAAATAAAATGATACAAGAGCATAGGGAAACATTGGCACTTGACAAAGAAAAAGAGATACTCCAACAACTTGTTCCTGAAGTTGAACTTGAAGCAAATGCTATAGTAAAGGAACAAATTGTTGTTCTTACCCACGCCATCAATAAGCAAAGTATAGATGCAGAGCAGGCTATGGAAGAACAAGAAGAAAAGAAATATCAGTACAAGATAATTAATAAAATTAGCCAAGAAGTGGCATTGAATAAGGTAAATCTCTCTGAACTCACTGATGAGTTAGAGCCAATGATTGCTGAAGCAATCACCTTAGTTCAAAAGATGTGCACACTTGAGAAATTTTCAAAAGAAAATAGTGACAAACTAGCAGAAATAGATTCAAATGTCACAACCAGTGCACAAAGCCTAACCTCACATGCCGACAGTATAAAGGCACATCATGACATGGTCATAGAGGCTAACAGGCTAAGGAAAGAAATATGGGATGCTGAAACTCAACTCAGAGGTGAGATTACCGAACTGCAGGCACATATTCTACCCAATCTTACTATTTTAGAGAAACATATTTATGATGCAAGAAATCTTATAGCAACCCTTGAGATGTCTGTAGTAGACAGCATCTATTATATACATGTAAGGATTTCACTAGAGCACATGGCTCTAGAAATGCTAAAGGAGAAATGGGAAAAGATGATGGAGGAGATCAAGTCCTCACATTCCCACCTTTTTGAGAATTTGTAAGTGCCTTTGCCTTTAGAATCAAAAAAGGAGGAAAGGAAATGTATATAGTTATGTACAACAATATATATCAGAAGAAAAAAGAGGAAAAGAAAAGTACATAAGGATATGTATATATACTTAGTTATACTTACTAGCATATACATAGGGGGAGTCATTCAAATGACTAAGGAAGCAGTATACATAGGTGTACATACTAATACACTCAATATGCTGCACATATCATGTTTTTGATACTAATATCAAAGGGGGAGATTGATGACATTATTTTTCCATTAGTACACTTAGTGAAAAACATTGACAGAGATCACTGACAGACTACAAAGATCACCTGCAGACTACAAGCATTACCAGCGAACAACGAGCATACCCGACAGAACACAGAGGTCATGAAAAATGCTAAGTATGAAAGTGACAAGCATCACCGATGACCACAAGCATCATCGGTGACATTTTTGAGAACTAACCCAACAGGAATAGAAAAGACATACCTGATGACAAGTTCAAGAAAGGAACACCGACAACCAAGAAAACTGACTACTATAACCAAAAGTCAGTTAGAGAACCCACAAATTGTGGATCTAATTTTTACACGACAGATAAATTAATGTAATTCTATTTATAGATTTTTAATTTTTTTTTAAATCATAACTTGAGGGTTAAGCAAGTTTTATGTAAATGTTTTAATGTATCCTAATGGATCTAAAACATATCTAACTAAAGATCAAGGTCAAGTTGTAAACCTTGGATCTAGAGTTAACTTGCGATGCATGAATAAAAAATTGAACATAAATTTAGTATAAATAGATGTTCAAATCAATTGTGAGTTATAAATTCATTATTGTTGATAGCCATGAAGAGCATCTAAGGAGTAGAAGACAGAATTCATGCAAAGTTCAGAAATAGAACACATCAGTTGTCAATAACACACAGAGGCTACCGACGAGCAGATAAAGGTATTATTCAATCATGGAAGGATGATTACTTATATGTATGAAGCTTAATTGGATCTGTTATCAATAATTAAAGATTGCATACATCATCAGATCAAAGACTTATGTAGTTGTAGTCTAACAAGTGCATCACATCTAAAATCCTTTTGTGGAAGGTGGACTTAACCATTCTTTGCAAATCTCTTAACAGAGTGCACACGTAACAGTGTTGCTAAAGCTTCAAACGAAGTAGATCTTAATAGGTCTCCACTGTAATACTCCTAATAGGGCAAGTCATCAGAAGTGACCAATTTTAAGCCTTAACCAACCCCTTCTTATCTGCAGATAGTGAAGTCTTGTGGGTAAAAATCTCCACCGTAGTTTTTACTTCCTAATAGGAGTTTTCTGCGATATCATATCTTGTGTTATGTGTTATCTATTTTCATGAATGTTTTTGTCATGGTTACATACTAAAATAACTTATGATATGATTGCATATGCATAAAGAAAGATGAACAGTTAGATAAGATAATTTACAAACTGATGATTAAGGGTTAATGGGCTAACCAAGAAAAGTTTTAGAGGTACCGATTAACCCATCCCCTCTCAGTACATCATCTCAATATAATTCCAACAAAGAGGCCTATTGTTTTTATGAGAATCCCCTTGGGATATGTGTTTACCACCTATCATTTGACAAATGGAATAGGTTCCATCTCTCAGATTTGAGTTTTGACATGTTTTGGAGATAGCCATTTGTAGGTATTTACCCAAATCTGCATATTGCATATTTTCCAGTTCTCACTAAATAACCTACTTTAGAGGTTTGTATCTCTGACCTGGATGTTATAGACATGAAATTGAACCTCTATGCCCATTTGCAGAACCCTGTGATTTTGTTTGCACCATTTACCAAAGCCATTCTGTTTGCAATTGATGATGTTTCTTTGAGAGTCAAATGCAGAGTAATGAAATAGCCTACATTGAGGGCTTGAAATATGTACCTAGCTGATTTTTCATGGAGAATTGAATGCTCCCCTATATTGTAATCATGATAAAACTCCCCCATGAATATTTTTAGGTTTATGCCAATCCCTCTGGATTGGTTTTCTCAGTCAATTTCAAAGGTAGTTTGTGAAAATTAACAGTGTTAAACTGAATAAAGTTTACAAAATGGTCAACTTGGGAATTTAAAATATATCACTTCTGAAGGTGTCATGGAGATATGATTTATCAGGATTCTATTAAACATAAAATACTTTATGTTTTTTTGGATTTGGGAGCTCTAGTAGGCATTTTAACTAGTTTTTAAGGCCATTCCCAGAGGCTAGTTGTTGTTTGTCAGATCAGTATTGCTGAGATATAAAAATTTGTTTATAATGGCTGCCATTTCAACGCTTCATGGACAAATTTCACAATAGGCTATGTTTTAGTAAATTGAAGATAGGACAGGTGTCGAAGATGCACAAAGTGAACTTGATGTTGGATTTTCCAAAGTTTTGTATGAGATGCCTATTAAGCCTGGAAGTTCATGAACATAACGCTATCCGTAAGTGAAGTCGTGCAAATCAACTTGGAATAGAAGATAGTGGTTTGAATGCTCTTTAAGAAATAAATCAAAATATGGAAGAAAAAACACAGGCATGTGTCCTAAATACATAATGTGGAAAGTAAACAAAGTCTCTGAACCGTTTCAAGTTTTAATTACAAATGTGGGAGCACATCTAGTCACATTTTTAATCATATCTCCAAAAATACAAATTGGGTCAAGATAAATTTTTAACATGTTTGGGACGACCACGTGTGAACTATATAGAAACAATTTTAGAAAAACCCATATTTAAAATCAAAAGTTATGGTCCTCTAAGTATTTACAGTCATGAAATAGAATTTAGCTTGTCGTGCACTCACGCAAGCAGCTTGTCGCTCAGTCGTGGACCAAAAGTGAGCTTATCACGTAGTCACGAATGATTTCCAAGGTAATGAAAAATCCATGTGAGTTGGAAATTAAGCTCATCACGCACTTGCACAAGTAACTCGTCGCTCAGTCACGGACCAGAAGTGAGCTCATTGCCCAGTCGCGCATGATTTCCAAGGTAATGTAAAAGGCATGGAAGTTGGTGATTCAGCTTGTCACACACTCGAGGAAGAACCTTGTCACTTAGTCATGGACCAAAAGTAAGCTCATGGTGCAATCACACATGATTTCCAAGTTAATGAAAAACACATGTGAGTTGGCGATTCAGCTCGTCGCTCAATCATGGACCAGAAGTGAGTTCATCACATAGTCACACATGATTTCCAAGGTAATGAAAAAGTCATGCAAATTGGTGTTTCATCTCGTTGCACACTCGTGCAAGCACCTCGTCGCCCAATCGCAGACCAAAAGTGAGCTCGTCGCGAAGCCACAGAGGCTATGCAGAGATGAATTTTTAGAACCAACCAGGAGGTGCCACTTGTCCAATTCTGGTGCACTATGATAAAAAGGGATTAAAATATACATATTTTAAATTGTCATTTCAATTCAATAGTTTGACTATTGAAAATATTTCAAATATTTCAAAATTATTCAAGAAATGTGCACGGGAAGGAAAAGTTTGCTTAGTGATTCAAGGAGTATTTTTTATCAAAAATATTAAGTCTTATATACCGTTGGAAAGGTCTTGAGATGAAGATTTGGATTCCACAATCCTTTTGGGTGCAGATCAGATCAGAATTTTGTAGTTGCAGAAGAGATCAGTTTCAGATGTTTTGGGAGGAATTGACAGGTGTCAGTGAAAAATTTGGTTTTCTCAAATTCCTCTATATCTCTTATCTTCTCAATTGTACAGGGATGGTGAAATTAATGCTGCAAGGCAGCTTTCTGATTTTGTGTGTCTGGTTTTGAGTTCTTTTTTATGTAGATGTATTGAATCAGAATTTTTTAATGCAAAACAAATGGAATCCCTTCTTAGTCTTTGTCTGATGTGTTTGTGTTTGACCCTAAATATTTATGCATAAATTTGTAGGGAATTTTAGTGCACCAGTTATAAGGTAAATGTGAATTTGTGTTTTAGTTTCTTTCAAGGAAGAAGTAAATCTTATAGACAAGTTCAGAGGTTTCAAGGTTGGATATGAATCTGATGTCCAGGTGTTAGAGTGAAAAGAATGATTTGTAAGGCACTTCATTTGGGTCATGTATGTTTGGATTAAGAGGGTTTTCTATGAATGTATGTTTATATGACTCTGTTGCCCACTAGACAAGGCACTGGTTTTTGCTTCTTTATGCGGTTGTCATTATCGATCCATAATATAAATTCAAATTACTTTTCTGTTTAAAGAGATGTAAATGATTGTCATATCAAGTGTGATGGGCGGGAATCCATACCATGATTCACCGAAGGAAGTGAATCCAATAGGTACACCCACCTGAGTCTTTGAGCTCAAAGTGTAGGAGGATTGTTCGATCCTTGTTAATTAGCCTTTTCTTTGAAAAGATCAGGGAAAAATGCTAACAACAGCCATATGCTAGGAGGGCAAATTTTTTCCTGAGCTCCTCTAGTGATCGAAATAGGAAAAATTTAATATCAAAATTTGTGAATTTGGCCTTGTGAAGATAATGACAAGGTACATTTGGGGTCAAAGTACTTTGAATTTTTGGGTACCCTCGAGAACATAAAAAACCCTAGAACTTCAAACACTTGTAAAATTGACCTCGTATGCCCGATTTCAACAAAAAAATTGACCTCGTATGCAAAAAAATTCCCTATAAGAAAAATCTCAAAATTGACGAACATGAAGTTGCAAGGTAAACTCTAATACCATGTTAGAATTCACAATTGGTGAATTCCCACAATCCCAATAATCACCTGCATGCAAATAACCTTCCACATATAAGACAAAATCTTCAAAAAAAAAAGTACATTGATAATTGGAATGGAGGATTAATTGAGAATTGAATTAATCAAAGTGAATTATTAAAATGGGATCAATCCTTAATAAAGGAAATAAAAATCTGCAAAGAAAACCCTACAGGATGCATGCATAAAATAAAAGAATTTAATAAATGCAAATTAAAGCTTCCTAAATTTAGCTTAACTGAAAAGAGAAAAATAAAGGTGACTTAATCAATTAATCAATATGATGATATTAATTAAGTTAAATAGCCTTTTTACTGTAACATTATATATTCACAACACTAAGTTTTTGGATACATAAGGAGTTAACAAAATGGCTCACACATCGGTCCCCGAAGCTTTAACTTTAGTTCACTTATATAGAGGGTTGAGCCAAGTTTTTCCTTAACCCTTCACCACTTAAGGTCATCCATTTGGGTGAGTGCTTCTTTTTCAACCAAGGAAAGCCTCTCTAGAGGAAAATATAGATGCAATTTTCTATTACAACCAAGATCCACAAAGGCGAGGGGAGAAGATACTTCTTGTTCTATATTTTCATCAAAGGTAGATGCACTTTCTCTTATACCTAAGATCCATGAATGTGAAGGGAGAGGATACTTGTGTTCTACCTTGGGATCTAAACATAGAAAGATAAAACTTGTGCAAGCACACCAAACACTTAAAATACTTGGGTTGTTTTTAGTGCACCAATTAAAATGTTTTCTAATATAATAACAAGAACAAAAGTAAATATTATGATCTCCAAAAACTAATTTGTAACCACAGGTGTGTTAGTAATCTCAAATAAATTATTTAACACGAATATAAAATATACACCACTTGTTAGTCACCTAGGCTTATCCTAAAACCAAATTCTAATGAAACCCTACAATTTTCTATTACAAAAACACAGAAATAGAAATAAAAAATGCAACTATACCTTAATATAAACGTAGAAGTAGTGAATCACAGATGCAGATTTGTCAAAAATATGTAAATACAATAAGATTTAGCAGAAACGTAGAACTATCAGAAATGTAGTATTATAACAAAAATCTAGGATCGGAAACAAATGCAAGATTAGAGAAAAAATGATGAGTTTTTGAAATTCAAAAGTATAGGATTAGAGCAAATGATGAGTTTTTGAAATTCAAAAGTATAGGATTAGAGCAAAAAATGAGTTTTTGGGTTAGAGAGAATGAAAAAACATAGAACTATGTTTGTAGAAATGTAGTTCTGCAATCTCTGACAATTCTGAACCTGCAAACACAAAAAAATATTTCTACTAAGAAAAAACAAGGTTATTAAAGGGATTAGGATCCCACTGGGTGTGCACAATATGAAATCTATTCAAGCCCAACCACAAGTAAAGAAATTCATTTGCATTCAATGATCATCCAAGAGAATACTACTTCATCAAAATAAAACAAACATGTTATAACAAAACTAAATCTAATTCTTTCATGTGATGCTTAATATTATTGTCCTCCTATTAACCATGATCTTTTTGGTGAATGTAATGTGGGTGCTCTCAGATTTATAGCAGAAAGAAAAAGAGGCTACGATGAATAGATATTGCTGATTTATAAACAAATGATAGTGATGATAGCATGTCAAGATAATAGAAAGAGAGTAGCATAAGTTGTAGCTAAGATGAATACATGATAAGAAAAGATTGCATAATATTAGGTGTGATTAGATGATATTTGAGTGTATTAGATTATTAGAATAGGTAAACAAATGATGAGAAAATTTCTTGTTTTATAGAAACCTCATGAAAATTAACAGCTAAAAATAAGAGGCAATAAGAGATTGCATAGGATACAAGGTTAGGTAGGTTTTTGGTAGGACTGAAGGAGATAAGGAGGCATTAGTAATGATTTTCTATGATTAAGAGGTGAAAGAGTATATTAACTTTTAAAGGTGCATTGAAACTAGACACAAGCTAAGTGGAAAAGGTCAAATGAAGAGACAATTAAAAAGTGGTGCATGAGTAAAAATTAGGAGTTGATCCCTATGAAGCCATATGATTGGAAAAAATGGATATAAAAGTAATTTGAAAATTATTAAATAAACAAAGATGTTTATTTATTTAGGATATGGTAAAAGGCTTCATTAAATAAATAATAATTTATTTAATTTTTAGAATGCAAAGGCTAATGAATTATTTAAATAAATAATAAATACTTATTTAAATAATAGGAGAAAAGGCTAATGAATAATTAAATAAGTAAAAATATTTATTTAATCAATAGAATAAATTTGTTGGTTCCATGAGGATATTTTTAGCTGTTTATAGATGACATAGTCATGATTTTCTGTGTGAAATAAATAGTGATATGCTATATATACAATTGAAGAGAAAGGGTGCAAGCACAAAGTTGAGTGCCAATTCTGCGGAAGTCCGCGGCCAAAAAAAATTTGCAACCAGAAACGGGCACCCGTTTTTTAAAAAACGGGTGCCCGTTATGGTTCGGGTGCCCGAGCCGTAAATTTAAAACGGGTGCCCGTTTTTAAAAACGGGCACCCGTTTTGGTTCGGGCACCCGTAGCAAAACGGGCACCCGTTTTGTAAAAAATGGGTGCCCATTTTGTAAAACTATTTAATTTTTATTTTAAACCGTTTTGCAAATCATTTTCACAATTTGCAAAACGGGATCACGTTTTTAGCTGAACGGGTACCCATTTTTGAGAGCTACCACCGACCCCCCTGCTACCATTTTTCCTCCTACAGGTACGTATTATTGTTTTTTATTTGTTTTTATTAAAAATCTTTTTTATTATTGTTTTTAATTAATTTAATATTAAAAATTGTATATTGTCTTTAATGTTTCAGTTTGTGAGAGCTATCACCGACTCCCCTGCTACCATTTTTCCAGGTACGT
>MU222311.1:554938-586005 GCA_018584345.1 Thuja plicata | reverse complement strand
TATTAATCGAGATAAACCAAATAGAGTATGCACTTAAAACATATGCATGAATGTGTGATGATACAAACTATACACAAGGCATACACACTAATGCATGAAGACACAGAGCATCCATGAAGTATACATATTGATTCATGAAGACACGAAGAATACACAAAGAATACACATAAATTGTTATTTATTCTTTCTTATTGATTAGAAAACAAAGAATGGTAAATGTATCTTTCCTAATCAATCATGATTTAGTTTGCTAGGAAAGCCTTGAGAGGGTGCATGTAAATTTTTCAACCCAACTAAGCCCAAGAGCGCACGCCGTCCAACTATGACAACTCACCTCTTGGCCCACAAGAGGCAGGAATGTCCCTCTCCAAAAATTGTATCCCTTGGGGTTGCCTACTTATCTTGGGGGAACCGGTAAACTGTAATTCTCTAAATCACTTCCTCCATTCATTCTGATTGTTTATGAGGTAAGATACACATATATAAGCAATGCAATTACAACAATTTATTTATATTCTATCTTTAATATGTATAATTTGTTTCTAATACATATATATAATCTTATCAATATTATCTCAAGTATAAACTTATGTTTAGACTCTTTTTCATTCACTAAAATGATTTTTTGTTTATCTTTTACCCTATAGGATGGTATAGGACCATGCTCTGATACCATTTGTAATGACTCCTTTCCTACCACTTCACCTATATATTCCATAAATTAGTGCAAGTTAGGAATATTAAATTAGGGAATCATTGTTACTAACCAAGTATGTTAGCATATTACTCTATTTTAACCATCACTTTTCATAAATATTAAAGAAGTGCAAACCATCATCTAATAACTTAATGAGCATAGTCCAGATTTAATATTACAGGATTTCTTCATATAGATCATAGGGGTTCCTTCTCCTTTCCTTATGAATGTCATCATAAGGTGGAAGACTTACTGTGCCAAGGGCGCATAAAATAGACCACAAATGGCCTCCCTCAAGGCTTAACCCCGGCGTTGGGTCAACCGTCATGTGCCCAAAATTACTCTTTCTCTCCCTTCCACAAACTCCCTACCATAGGAAGCCTTAGTAAGAGATAGGAGATAGATTCCTATGTTGTATAATTAGAGTATCTGATTTAGATATTTATTAAATATAACACTTTTCCCACAATCTTATATTAGTGTTTATATATCTCTCGTATATTTATATTTAAGCCTGATTCCATATATGTATATATAATTATGATTTTATCTTTGTTAACATATAATATAATAGTTATTTATTTCTTATATATACATATTTATTATTTATTATGTATATATATGCAATAGACATTTATAATTTTGATTTTTTAATATTAGAGATCGTTTACAAATATCAGCTACTTTCGGGAAAACACACTAGAAACCATAAGACAACTAACAAGACTAAGAGTCACACAAGATGTCCCTCTGTGTGTGGTAAAATGTGTGATTAGAATCTGAAACCAAACACTTCAATAAACCATTACATCAAAGGGGTTAGTATTAAAAGGAAGATCCAATGTAACATAAAAACCCTTGAAATCAGCTTATTCCTTCCTAGTTGAAGTGAGTGTGATTCTCATGAGTTTCCCATCAGATTGGACATGGAAAATCAGTGACTTGACTACTCCAAAATGGAATATTCAATGCAAGAGGGAGAAAGATGCATATACTTGCATACTTTTCTCTTAAAAGCTTTAGAAAATGAAAATGCATGAACTAGCAAACTAAATGCATAGAAACTATGAGGAATGAGACTAAAATGCAAGATTAAGCCATCAATGAGAAGAAGAACAATGCATATACCATTAAGATATGAAAGGAAACTAAGATGTCATTAAACTAAGAAATGAAGCTTAACAATGTAAGAATAAAATTAAACTACTATGCAAGTAAGAAATAAAAGTGCACAATGAAATTCTAGAATGAAAATAGCATTATAACTCTACTCCAAATCTTCTTGTATATTGAGAGAAAGGGGAGCTAACCCTTTTATAGGAAATTCCAAGAGATGGTTGGTTGAGATTAAGAGGAAAAAGGGAATGAGAAATGGTGGAGATGAAACTTCCCTCAATCCATGTGAGCTAAGTAGAATGATTTTGATTGGTCAACCTTGTGGAGGATGAGACAAATTTAATATTTTCCCTTTTATTTGTTTTATTTGATTTTTGAGTTCTCACACGTGTGAATGGGTTCACTTTTTTATTTAAAAAGGGACTTTAGGACTTTTTGATTTATCCCTATTTTTTATGCATTTTTGGATTAGGAATTTGATTATTTGATTCAACAAGTCAATATTAAAATTATGTAAGCAAATTTGATTAAGTGCTCTCATTAATCAGAAATAGGGGCTATAGGTTTTCTAGACCAATTTTAGGTGATTACATTTTCCCCTCTTTGACTAATGTGTGATCGATCTGGTAACACATTGAGTCAAAGAACATGTGAAGCTTGGTTGGATCAGGAAATAGATTGATGTGAAATGATGAAACTATCTCACGGATCAGAACTAATTCCAAACTTGATTGAACGAAGATTGATAAGATTTAAGAATGTCAGCTCTGGAATTGATTGAGCGAAGATTGATAGTACTGACTCTGAGCTTGATTGAATGAAGATTGATAGAGATTTGAGAATATCAACCCTAGACTTGACTGAGCGAAGACTGATAGTACTGACTCTGAGCTTGATTGAACAAAGATCGATAGAGATTTAAATATATCAGTTCTATACTTGATTGAGTGAAAATTGATAGAAGAGTCTAAGGATATCAGCTCCGGGCTTGATTGAGCGAAGACTAATAGAAGAGTCCAAGCATTCAGCTTGATGTGAAGTGAGGAAACTGAATGTCCATCCTCTAAGAAAATTTCCCAATTTTGGATTAAGTTTGAATGATGAATCAACCTGATTTGGTGTGATGGGACTTATTTCCATTCGATTGATTTCTTAGGATAATTGACTAGATATGGGTCCTAATGAATCAAATTACCTGATTGAGAGAGGTATTACCAGATTGATGTGTTGTAATGAACCTGATATGCCCCTAGAGATTTAGATTATTTGATGCGTAGTGATGAGAATCACATGATTGATTTTGATTTAAGTCAGGGCCTGATGCCCCTAGATATTGAACTTGTTAATGTGAATGAAATTTTTGATATAATGGTATTGCCCCCTCGGGATTGAAATTGAAATGATGTGAGGAGTCAGAAGCCCAATTGATCAAAAAAAGTACTCAAAAATTTGAGATGCAAGCTTGTTTGAGGTCCGGTGAACCAACATTGGCCAAGTTTGACTTTTTGGATTGAAGTGGGAAATTATTGAGTTAGTTTCTCATGATTAATCTCAAAGCGGAATCCTATGAGGAAAGCGTCAGGGATCAACTGCATTTTCAGAAAATAGGTTAATCTGTGTTTTTAACTATTAAAATGTCTTTATATTTTGATTTTGATCCCGAAAATAGATTCAGAGTTGACCGATTAGCCAAAGGTGAGATTTTCATGTCCATTAGAGCACTTTGAAAAATAGGTCAAAATCACTGTATAAGGCTTGGAGGGGTCATTTTCAAACCATTTTCACTATCCAAGTTTGAGTTTCAAGAAGCTTCTTTGAGAGAAAATAGTGGTCCCAGTAAAAAATTATTGATTTGAATGCATGTAGAGATATGGATGACCGCAAGACTACCCGCCTCCTGTGAGTAACTGATAAACTTTGATCTTGCATTCAATTTTTCATATATTTTTGCATGTTTCTGAGCATTTTAGGTTGTAGGGCCCGGTTCTTCATACAATCCAGTGAGAGGGATCATACGAACCTTGGTACCAATGACCCTCTACTAAACTTTATCATTTGGGAGGCAGTGGTACTTTTTTAAAGAATTCTCCTGTTGATTGCGTGCTTTCTTGATTTCTTAGCATGTTTATCAACTTGTCTGATTGTTGCATTTTGAATGTATCTTAATTTGACATTATTTTTTTATGTCTTGCCACTATTTTTCTTCTCACAGGAAGAGTTATAGATATTTAGTCCAGGTCCACCTATCCTCCTACTATACGCTTGATGAGGAATTTTTTCGATGATCAGAGAGGTCATCTGAGAGATTGTGACTTAGGATTGTTGACCCAAGTGCCTGACATCCGGGTGAACCATGGATTGTTGACAGTGTTGGTGTAGAGATTCCATGGTGAGAACAATACATTTCATTTACTGACCAAGGAGATGACCATCACTCCCAAGGAAATATACCAGATCCTTCATATTCCATTTGTAGGAGAGTGTGTTGAGTATGATGTGGCACCATTGTTGGGAAGATAGGAACTAATTCAGGTATTCCATGATTGCACCATCTTGGACAAGGCCATCTCCTGGGATGACATGTTGGGTAAATATGGAAAATATATCTCATTGCCTTTTGTCATAGCAGGATTCATTGGTTGTTTCTTGATGGTGGACAGGAGCCAGCAGGGGTTCCTATGTTGATGGGGTAGGGTACTAGAGAGATTGGTGACCCAGCTAGAGCAGTTGGTTTGGGGAGAGTGCCTTCTTGCACATATGTATCACAAGATGCATGAGATCACATATAGAGGATCTCAAGGTATGGCTATAGGAGTACTTGTCTTACAGGTGTAGGCTTGGGAGCATCTCCTTATATGTAGGTTAGTGACACATGGTCCACAATAGAGTGGAAAGCCTTACAAGTACAAGTATGTTGGTTTCTTGATGCAGCCCCACCTAGGGAAGATTGACTATTGGAGGTGTCAATTGGATGAGATTATATTGGTTGTCTAGAGGCCATATATATGGATAGGGGCCTCGACCAATTAGAGAGCTTAGATGAGAGATTTCTTTTTTCTCATCCTTTTCTGGGGAGGACATCATTGGTGGTTAAGTACTTCATAGTAGGAAGAGTACTATGATAGTATGGACATCTATAGAGAATACCACAAAAGTCCATAGCCTATTCTTTTTTTGTTGATGAGGAGCATCGAGGGTGGTCTCTGAGACTATCTCTAGCTTTGTGCACTCAGGAGATGATCTAGTTTGTTTTCCCTTCATGGGAGTATCTGGAGGATATAGAAGATGTAGGGGTCACACCCTAGTACAGAGATCATTTTTCTCACCATCCCTTTCCTAGATTCATGGATCCAATGGAGAGAGCACTGCGAATTAAGGAGGGGGTGTACCTTAGAGAGCTTCATGTGGATAGAGGGGTCTAGATAGGGTACCACAGAGGGGTCCAGCTCATTCTAGAGAAGGCGGTACCTTAGGTTCTAGTTCCAACAGGGAACTAAGAGTCATTCAGTAGTGACAGCATGGGGAGGGAGGCACCCTCAGTTCTGTTGGAGTTGAGATACTCGTGGCACAAGCTGAAGAGGAGATGAGAGATGCACAGTCAGATCTCAGTCTCAATGAGATAGTTAAATAGGTATGCCAGTGATGATCTACCTAAGATGAGGAGGAGAAGGGAGGCCCTAGAGAGAAGACACATTAGGATATGATTAGGACATTGAGGGGATAGATCTAAGCTTTACTGACATAGCTAGTGGTCACGCAGGAACAAATCACAGAGAGAGAATACACCATTGCTGAGAGAGATGAGATAATCCCAGCATTGACTCAAGGGTTCATGGATGAGCACAAAATTTTTCAAAGGGAGTTCATTCATCAAACCAGCAGATGAGCCTACTATGTGGTGGCATATAACATTGCAATTCCTGTAGCACAGCAAGTGCTACAATACTTGTAGTATCTAGCACGATCTAAGGGAGCAGGCCCTCCACCTAGAGAAGATGCTCCTCTACCTCCACCCCATTATGGCAGCAAGGGAGGAAGAAAGACCTTATTTTCCCCTTCTTGTCTTATCCCTTTCTAATTTTTGAGATCCATATGATTGTACATGATTCATTTACAACGGGGATGCACATTTTTCTCGAGATTGTTAGAGAACCCTTTTGTATACACTAAGATTATTGAGATATATATATATATATATATGATCATCCTTATGCTCTATTGATTTGTGTTGTTACTTTTCTTCTAAGTGTATACTCATTTCATATATTTTCTTTGACCTCTCTTGGTGTACATCATGATGCTTAGAAGGATTTCAGTTCCATACGCAAGATGCTTGTATCCTGATATTATGTTTGTTGTGATGAGAAAAGTATTTCTTTGTTGGTACTGATCATTTTTTTTTCAGATAGATAACGTCAAGGAGATAAAATCCATCTGATCACTTTAGCAAAGGATTTGAAGATTGGAGGAAGATCCCCCTTTATGCTCTTCTTTGTGGGTTTTGTTATAATGCTATCATGCAACCCTAGGAATGCAAATGCAGCCTAAGAAATGAGTAGCCAAGTCATTGATTCTGGTAGTCTATATTTTCATCATCGGGCATTTAGGACATTGGATCCAATACAACCCTTACTAGTGCCACTACGACCATAAGAATATGAATATGGATTTTATCGGATAAAATATGGGAGACAACATAAGAATTTAGGTATAGGAACCCCGATGACTTGAACATTGTCTCCAGTTAATATTGAAAGGATACACCAGTACTAAGGCATTCAGAGCCAAGATAGCCATGAGTGCATTCTTACATAAACATGAATATTAACAAGCAAGGAGATAGTTCAAACCTCACCTTAGCATGCAAGGAAGTAAGATCGAGGGATGTGAGGCTTATCCACCTAAATATGGAAGCTCTTACTGTTAGTAATAACTGAGAGGGGGGGTGAATCAGTGGCCTTAAAAATATTCCAATAATAAACTCTTAGAACTTAGTAACACAAAAGTATACCTCTAGTTATCTTCAGTCCTATAAGATGAATGCCTCCAAATACTTATATTAATTTACTACTGCTCGGAATGCTTTGTAAAACCTTCTACTGTAGATTTACCGATTAGAAGTTTATAAATTTACTGAAAGACAGTAAATTAACTAGAGTATACCGATCAATCCAATTAAGTTAAGTGCAATGAAAAACACTAAAGTAATGACTCATAAACACATTGACACATGGATTTTTAATGTGGAAACCTTGTTAACTTGTTAAGGGAAAAACCACTTGGGACCGGTAACCCAAAATTTTCACTCTTCTAAAGTAAGCTCGATGAAGAGCCAACCCTGTTAAAGATTACAAACACACTGTTAGATGTGACCTTGTTAGAGGATTTAAAAGTTTAGTCTGCCACTTGATATCAGGCATCTCTATGCTACCATCCTTGATCAAACACTCAGTTGGTCTGTCAATAGGTATCTGGCATATCATGCTATCTTCACGATCAAACTTTTTGATACTCCACTGGATGTATCTTAATATAGAAAGGATCTTTAAATCCCGCTCGGTTAAGAGACTTTTTGAATCAATGGTTAAACTAAAACAATATGATATGTTCACATATACAACTTATACTTGCATATTTTTAGATCTATTGTAATCTCATAAACTATTCTGATCAATATAATTCTGTTTATACCTTTGCTCCACTTTGATTCTACTCGGTGATGCTATGTTCTATTTCTCAATGTCTGCGGAATTCTTTAGCTCTTTCCTCAGCTTTTTGATCAGCACTGTATGAATTTTCTCTTCATCAGTTTCTCTTCAGCATCCTTTTGTTCATTATTTCACCCACACCCATTCGTAATGAATTGAGTTGTCTCTTAAATAGAAATGATATCACCGTTGTTAGGTTCTTGATTTTCTTGATCTTGGCATGATCCACAATTCTCGCCAATTAGATTTAAATTAAAACTCATGTTTTATCTCGCTAAGATCTTCTTGCCAACTGGACAAATCAACTTTAAATCAATTACTTATCTTTGTCTTATCTTGTCGATAAAAGCAATGATAACTACCAGTTAACTCTATATTTAGCTCTGCCAGCTAGATATTTTGTCATTTGTGAACTTGAGTTATTTTTGGTTTTAACTCTCTGATAGCATCGGTCAACACTTCATTTCTCCTCAGGCTTCTCCATCGGTTTACACTATGTTTCTGGCCATCAGGTTTTCTTGTGAATCTACTCATTGGTTTTCTTTCTCGGGCATTATTGTGACTTGACTATCGATGATCTCTATCCATTGGGTTCCACTGACTATCGGTGTTTGTAGTCACAATGTGAATGCTTGTCTTTTATGCATTACAGAAAGCATAATATTTATCTCTCTGATCCTCTGAAGTCTTTGACACTTTTATTATAACCAATTAGATTATATTAAGTTGACATCAATGAAAATACAATCCAATAACTAATTTAATGTCTTGCATTATCCTTCTGCATTTCGGTTATCAACTTAACATCTTCAAACATTCAATCAGTTACATGTCATCAATCTCTCCCTTTGGCATTGATGGCAACATACTACATTATCATACTATACTATCACTAATACAATATGAAATATACAGTTTCATCAAGATTTCCTAATTTAACTATTACAAATGTCTGGCTCTCAGTAAGCTCAAAAATAGCTTAGATTTGTTTCATGTAGAGTGGTTGTCTTCAATATTTAATCCCTTCACTGGATAGATGTATCATCTGATATCTCTATTCTGATATGTGCTCTACCTTGACTATTCCTCTTCTTGATAATCTATTTTTCCTTTGACAGCAATCTTTCTCTTGTCTAAACTCTCTTCCTTTCTTATTTCTCTCCCTTAGATGGATATTTCATGTGTAATCAATTTCTCTCCCTTAGAATATTGATTAACTCTTCCTTTCTGATTCTCAGGAACTTCTCTTCATGGATGGAGATCATCTCTCCCTTTGTATGATAAAGAAAATCTCTCCCTGATGATAATTCTCCCTTTTGTATGATAATGAGATATTTCTCTCCTTGTGACACCAATGCCAAACAAAAATACTTCTCCTTATTTTATCATCTATATCATGTTCCATCCCTTTGCATAATATATTCCTTGAATTTCCATATCCATCAACAATACAATGTTCTAATTTTCAGTGCAGATATGTACCTTGCAATGTACAAATGTATCTGTTGTTGTCCATCTCATTGTTTGCATCAACATGATTGATCTTCAGATGTAGTATAGGCTGATGCAACCTGCTATTCTGATTACTGACTGATAGACAAGGGTTGAACCCCTAGTCTCTATCTCAGGTACTTGAATGTATCCTTCGGTAATGGCTTGGTGAATATTTTAGCTAATTGTTCCTTTTATTGAACATATTCTAGTGTCACTTCTTTTTCTTGCACTTGTTCCCTTAGATAGTGATACTTGATAGCAATATGCCTAGTCTTAGCATGCATGAATAGATTCTTAGAAATGTTTATTGCACTGGTATTATCACAATAGATAACTACGGGTTCAAGGATCTTCATATGCATACCTTCCAGTAATTGTTTGATCCATGCAATATTAGAGAAATTGGCAGAAATAGCCACATACTCTGCTTCTGTAGTAGACTGGGAGATGCATCCTTGCTTCTTGCTTATCCATGTGACAAGTCTGTCACCCATGAAGAATGCTCCTCCAGTTTTTCTCTTTCGGTCATCAATGTTTCTAGCCCAATCAGCATCTATATAGACTTGTAGTTCAAATTTTCCTTCTCTTTTGTACCATAAGCCATAGTCCTCAATGTTCTTTAGATATCTCAGAATTCTTTTGACAGTAGTCATATGTGATTCTTTGGGATTTTTAGAGAATCTTGCAACTATCCCCACTGCATGTGCTATATATGGTCTGGTGTGAACTGTAACGCCCTGCCAGGGAACCCAAGAGGACTAACCATCTAATCTCTAAAGATGAAGTCAATTTTTTTTTTAACAATTGCAATTCCCATTTTAAAAAGAATCAATGCACATATGCGCACAAAACATGAATGCAACATAACTGAGATTTCCTAGTCCTCACAGGTTCCCTAACACATGTACTTAAACAATATTAATTAATCTAATTACATTTAAGAGTTTCATAATGAGTTACAAGTCTAACATATTTATAACCCTTCAGAATAAATGACTACTGTGTGATGAACATGTTTCAATGAGTAGTCACCAACATTTAATTTACCAACACAATCCATTCTTCATAACTAACTAATGGAATTCATAACATCTATAAAGCATCTTATAAATTTAGTTTCATATAGAGATTAGGGTAAAGATTATCATTCATTATTGCATACCCTACCACCTAGATGTATATTGTACTAGACATATTTTAAGACACCAACCAAAATGTTCCTAACTTATTCTCAATATCAATCATAAGTTAACAATATGTGAATCAATTTATTGAGTTACTATCACAGGTTACACTGAACCAAAAGTGTATTGTACTTTTTTTTTATAAAATTCTCTTAATATTTGGCATATCCTTTCACAATTATACAACTATTCCACAATTATAATTTCATTATCATTTATCATTCCTATAGACTTTCTTATCTAACAATAAAATTTATCTTTGACATAAACAAAAGTTCATTCATAAACCAATCATTTCATAATATTCCTTTATAGTCAATTATAGGAGAACGTACTTATCATATCAATATAAGCTAGGTCCTTATTCACAAAACAAGAGAGAACTATAAGAATAACTTTTCATTCAAGAGATCACTTACTTTATTACAAGATAGCATTAGAGGGAAACAAATGACAAATTCAACATTATTTTAATATTTGTGACATATACAAGTAATAGCATAACTTTTCCCTTCATTTCACCTAGAAATACCCATTCCCATTACATTTATTTACCCTTCATTACATTACCCAACAAGGGATTTCAATAAATAAATACATCATAATTACAATTCACTAAAGTACATGATGCAGAATTAAAATCTTTGATAGCTTCCAAGCATGAATCCAAAGGCAATGTCATCCATGCAACCACAAACAGTACCTCAATAAGATTAACCACCCAACCACGTGGAACCATGTAGTTCCACTCCCCCGTGCTAGGAGATAGAACCAAGGTTCACACAAGGCCCTAAGAAATCTAAGGATTCACAAAACAATAACTTAAAACAAATACAAGACATAACAAAATATCACTTAGCTATACAAACGGGTTAGGTTTCTAGCATACCCTTTAAGTGAGAGTCATCACATATCCTTTTTATTGGGATCCTTCCTAGAAACCATGTAACCCCGGTCCCCCTTTATGAATAGGGATCCATCCTGGCAGTTACCCATGGTCCCAGTACTCCAACAGGACTATGTGGGCATTATTATGCTTTGTTTCATTATCTTTTGTTTCCCCCCTTTCCCAGATTCATTGTTAAGTTATCACTTTTTACTTACCCACCCATAGGATTATCTAGCAACCACTTTAGGGTTCCAACACCTATGGTGAGCCACTCACCTATGGTACCTAGTCCCCTACACAAAACATGACAAAAGAATTGCAATACTTTAAATGCTTTATTTCAGAGGTTTAGGAAACTCTCCTGTTACTCAGACCATCAGGATGAGTCCTAACCTTAACCATAAACAACATAAGAATAGTACAAGGATGTCACATACTCAAGACACTTTAAGTAAGACATTATGATCAAATTCAAGCTATAAAATGAACATAGAAGAAAATAATCCTGTAGACACCCGAAAATGGATAGGCTTGCGATTTTACATTAAAAACACTAACTTTCATCTATTAATTAATGTTTTTTAATCATTAATTAATCATCTATTTTCTTCTAAATTCATTCCCCAAATCATCTGATCAAATTCCCAAAATTAATTAAATAATTAATTTTATTTAATTAATTAACCTTAATTGATTAATTACCATTAATTAATTAATTAAACTCAATTTCCTATAGTTTAAATTCAAATATTTAAACTTACTAATTAAATTCTTCCAATTAAATTAATTTAATTTCATTCAATAAAGCAATTATAAATCAAAAAGAATTCAATTATCTCACATGTTGAAAACATTAATTAAATAAATTAATTAAATATTCATTTATCTTCAAAGAGATAACTCCAATTAGCTCACATGGGTTACTCCAACCATCTCTCCAGTCCACATGGGTAACTTCACCCACCTCTTGAGTTCAAAAAGGTAACTCACAATTAGCTCTTCAGTCAACCAAACTCTATCGCCTCTTTACCAAATGAAGAGGTGGAGTTTACTGATGGCTTCTCCAGTTCCTTTTAATCTCAACTATTCATCTCCCTATCTCTGGGATTGATCTCAACCGTTCATTTCATCCCCAATTCCTATATAATAAACCCTTCATAACCATTTGAAGGATCCAGGATTTCAAGATCTTGTGCGCCATTACTATGTCAATTTGGTTCTAGCATTCAAGCCATCTTGTGATCACACACACATTTCAATTAGCAAATTCTCGACGCTTCTCAAGTCATAGATGCTGCCCACACCAATATTGAGCATCAAGAACAGTGTTTTAGAAGGAGTAGAGAGAGACAATAGAAGCTTCAAGCGCTTCGGGGTTCGCATTTATTTTTTTTCCTTTCTTGTGCTTGTACATTTTATTGGTTACATTTCAGGTTATTCATTTTAGTAGTTCTTTTGTACTTGATTTATATCATTTTTGAAACCTTTTCTACTAACCCTTGCCTTTGGAAAGCTTGGGAAACATGAATCACGAAGGAGGCATACATTTTGGTGAACCCGACATGAAACAAACAACCCAAGTATCTATTGCAAACAATAGATAGAATCAATCAGCCACAGTCATACGGTTGCAGATCTCAAAATTTATCCTTTTTCTCAACATCTGTGTTATTTCACAATCGTTGCTATTCTGCCGCAATTGATTGCAAGATTTTGCATTGCTATTCTATCATCTTCTATCTTTCTTTCTTCTAGATCTTTGCTGCAATTGCCCGATCTGTGCCGCAATCATCATTATTTTTCCACAATTGCCACTATTTTGCCGCAATTGACATTGTTTTGCCACAATTGACAGTGCTTTTCCATAATTTTCAATGCTTTGCCGCAATTGCCATAGTTCTTTGCCGCAATAGCTAGTTCTTTGCCACAATTTCTAGTGCTTTGCAGCAATCGAAAGAAATATTTCACATCAGATCCAAATCTTCTATCTATCTATTTTTAAACTAACATTTTATGGTTTTCTATGCAGGACTGGACAAATCACCAAGAACATGGAAGGCTAAGTTGTTGGTAAGTATCATTCATTATTTCAAAGTTATATATACTCTCATTTTCCAAAAATCCTTTTTGATACTAACCTGTTTGAACAAAGCAAACTAAAAGGAATTCACTTGTCGATTTGGGTTTAAAAAGACCAGTGTTTGTCCAAACATGTCACATTTCACACTTCAAATGTGGGCTTAAAATTGACCTGGGGACTAAAATTGAACAAAGGTAAAAAATCTCTCAAATTGGTGCACTAAAATTGAACAAGCAATCAACATCTACTTTTGGGCTTAAAATTGAACATTTGTGCTTGTATGGTGGTATAGCTTAGTTCACATTTCAAACTTTTAGAGTTTAATCGATTTACCTTGTGTCTTGAGTTTTGGGTGCACTTGCACAAATTGTTAGATTGCAAACCTTTATACTTTTTAGAAAGGCCTATCCGGGGAATGCGCTTCTTCCTTGAAGAATGACCTTAAACCAGTAATCCTTCCGATCGATATATAAACAAGGCACAAACCAAAGTTCCATCTTATCTAGCCAAGCTCGAGAAAGGTGTGTTGGTAATAGTCTGGATTGGGTGAATATCGCTAAGGAGCCAATGTGATCAACTAGGCTCTTAAGTGAGTCACACACGTATAAACTTATTGGAGAGACACCACGGACCCTTACTACAACCTTGATTAATTAGGGGCCAACCCATTTTACCTCCAAACAGGTACCTTATTATAGTGTAAGGGGTTGCTAAATTTCCCCCCAAGATCCTCAACATATATGTCCCATGGTATTTGTGTAGTGAAAGATATCTTCACTCCACGACAACAATACCTGAAAATGGAAAAAACACGGGCACCTATGTCATGGATCTTCATGTCCTAGTAGCGTGACAATTGATGTGTGAGCTAACAAACATTCAAGCATTGGGCCTATAACATTGTATTCTGAATCCATTGACCTAGATTAATATGATTGTTCATTATTGAGACCTCGTGATAACCTTGCAACTTGAAAAAGTTGTAGAACATACACATTTTTCAGTCTTCATTCTTCAAAACACAGTTTCTGTCGTGCTTGTTCCTTTGATTAGTTTCTGAAAATGCAAAACAAAAAATCCAAACTATCAAAATGAGTCAAACATGTTAAATTCTAGGGTTGTCAACGTCAACTATCCTACAAATTAGGAGCATTGTTCCAAAAAAATTCAAAATTGTCAAGCAGTGATACCTATCTTTTAGTCTTTTTTGAGACTGTTTCTCATTTACCGCAATTGCCTGCATTGTGTCGTAATTGAAGGAAGTATGTCGCAATTAACTTGTTTATTGCTGCAATCATCATGCTTATTACCACAATCAGTAACAAACTACCACAATTGACCATTTACTTTATCGCAATTGGTGGATTTGTACTGCAATTGACCAGAGATACTTTATTCCTTTTTTGACCTAAAAACCTTGGAAGAACTCTTCATTTGGTGTCCAAAACTAGTGTCTATCCCAGGAAAATGTGAAGAACATTGTGGGAATCTCTAAACATTAAAGATCATCCCTTCTTTGTAAAGCATAATTATTGTCAAGAACATTGTTAGTTCGAAAGCTTAGACTCGAAATACCTTGATCTCATCATATCAAAAATCATCATCTTTATCAAAGTGACTTTGTCCAAGGAAAAGGTCAGAAAATCTTATCTTTTTATCATCACCACTTTCAGATCAAGCTATATCAAAATCTGTCCTTAGAATTACCCTTTTCCAAAACATAACTCAGACTTCCTTAGAAAGGATCTTCTTCCTTGTTTGCTTTATATCACTTGTTTTAGTTACAAAACCTGGACCGCACTATGTCTCAAACACCTCATGGAGGGCCTTACACAAGGTCTAAGGCTAGAACTCAAGCTGATGAGTCATATATCAATAGATTCCCTACTTGGTAAATAGAGCAAGAGAACGATCCTTTTGTGAACACCAATTCTACTCTATTTATTGAACAACCCCGTGGGGTAGCATTTTTCCAAGATATCACAGAAGCAGAGCTTGAAGATGTGGAGAAAGATGCTTACTCCATGAAATTAGTTGACATTGTTTTAGAGAGGAGCCCTAAATGTTACTTAGCCATGCTAATAATGAAGGGAGTCAAACTCCCCACTAAATTTAGTGTATCAACCATATGGCCTGGAAACCCTCTCGTAGGTCAAAACACTATTCAGCCTCCTTAGATACTACCTGTTGTGTCTCAAATCTTTCCACCATTAGTAATACCCACATTGACATAGAATATACCCAGTCAAACCAATGACCCGACCCAGGCTAGCACATCTACCACTCAAAGCATGACAGGATCGCAACTAAGTGCACCCATGGTCACTAGTATTCCTCCACCTTTGGTCTCATGGCTAGAACAATCAATCTCTCATGCTATGCCTTTCATTCCACCAAACATCAATTGTTTTGAAACTATACCACTACTGCAGTCAATTCACACTAGTCTTGGGATCAACACCTCATGCCCACAGGGATCCATCTCTATAGGTACAACTTACAGTCAATGCCTGCCCAAGGCTACATCTTTGTGCATTCTAAAATCAATCCAACCTCTGCAACAACAACCCCAGCTTCAGTTGCCTCAATTCCAACCCCTGCAATAGTAACCCTAGCTTTAGTTGCCTCAATTCCAACCCCTGCAACAGCAACCCCAGCTTCATTTGCCTCAAAGCTCACCCCCACAATAGCAACCCCAGCTTCAGTTGCCTCAAAACCAACCTCAGTAGCAGCAATATCAACCCCAACAGTATCAACCCCAGTTTCAATCACAATAGAAAACACATCAAAACCCACCAGGGGCTACCCATGTGCCCCCATTTACAAGTCACTCGATGGGAAATCAATATCAAGTCCCCAAGATGAAATCCTATGTTCCTCCTCAA
This sequence comes from Thuja plicata, assembly GCA_018584345.1. NCBI lineage: Eukaryota > Viridiplantae > Streptophyta > Pinopsida > Cupressales > Cupressaceae > Thuja > Thuja plicata. Next base: position 569,952 of record MU222311.1, on the reverse strand, counting down.
GGGACATAGAGGCGTAGCCTCATACCGACTACAGCATAGAGGAATGCCCTCACACACCAACCTCAATATCAAACGGACATGTTAATGCAACAAATTCAAACCCTTCAAACCCAAATGATGGATATGCAAAATTAGGGGCAAACTAAATCCTAAACTGTAGAGGATTTATACCCATACCCCTTTGACCACTCTCTCCACATGTCTCCATTCCCAAATCACTTCTCGGTACCAAAATTTGACAAATATAGGGGCAGTACCAACCCTATTGTACATATCCAAGAGTTTTTTGCTAGTTGCATCAAATTTGCCCATGATGAGACATATCTAATGCGACTATTCCCACAAAGCTTGGCCGGACCAGCAATGGAATGGTTCTCACATTTACCTCATGGCATTCAGTCTTGGGGTGAACTAGTTGAAAATTTCAGAGCTCACTTCCATCATAACATCTAGCGCAAGGTCAGCATCAAAGACCTTTACAATATCAAACAGAAGGATGTAGAGTCTTTTTTGAAGTTCCTACAAAGATGGAGGAATACGGAAAACCGCATAACATATGATGTACCTGAATAAGACTTGATAGTCATGTTTGTTGACAATCTAATTCCAAACATGTCATTCACAACAGAGTTATAGTTAGCTCCAAACTTCACACAACTCATCAAACAAGGAGTTCGTTGTGAGAAGAACTTAGTCAAATGAGGAATCCTTGTAGATCCCACACAAATGAATACAAACAAAAATGTAACGGACAAAGCTAAGTGGTGGAACAAAAACAAAAATGTCACTAGCGATGGTGTCATTGATGTGAAGATAGTCAACTATGCACAACCCAAGGTGTCACTAAAAGGTGCACTTGTGGCCAACCAAAAACCCACAGGGCCCACTCAACAAGAATACACCCAAAACCAACCTCCTCATGTACAAGCGGCTGCTGTGTCAAACAGTCAACAATAGAATCAACACAGACCATAGTTTCAATTCCAGCAATGAGATTTCACACCATTGGGAGAGCCGATAGAACTAGCTTTACGCAAGTTGATATAATCAAACACTATCACTCTCCCAAAAATTAGGGACTTTGAACAAGATGAAAACAAACCAAGGTGGTATAATGACAAAGATTTTTGTGAGTTTCATCGGGTGAAAGGGCACAAAATGTCTAACTGTTACTGATTGAAATAAGCTATCCAAGATTTGATTGACATAAGGGTCATCGATGTAACAAATACCCAAACCAAAGGCACGACAGATCACACTATCTTTAGCGATACCTTTCATGATCACAACAAGCGAAAAGCCTCTGGGTCTATTGGACAAGCAAAACAAGTCAACTATACATATGCCAATAGTGATAATGTTATCAATTGCCTCAATCCTTCAAATAGTCTTGTTGCTACGATCACTATCAAAGACCAAGGTAACAAATGTGTTGTAACAACGCGTCGCACCAGAGTCATATTACAAGGATTACCATCCTCACCTACTGTATCTGCCAATCCTAAAGAAAATTCAGATCCACAGCCCAGCATAGTGGATCAACTAAAGAGAACACCTACCTAGATCTCCATGTTTTCCCTATTGCGCATATCTCCACAGCACAAACTGGCACTTGACCAAGCCCTTCAGAATGCAGCTGTCCCAAGGGACATAACACCCAAGAGCTTCCAAATGATGGTTAACTATATAGCTACTAACAAACATGCCACATTCACAGATCGTGATGTGCCACTGCATAAACCCATGCATAATGATCCCTTGCACTTACTTGTCCAGGTCCACAAAAGTGCTATTTGTAGGGTCCTTGTTGATGGTGGAGCTGGGTTAAACATCTATACTCTAAAGTTAATCAAGCAAATAGGCTATTCAGAATCAAGCATCGATATCACAAGTAGGATAAATATCAGAGCTTATGATGAAGAGGAAAGGTCCTCTAAAGGTATTATCATTCTACCTGTCTGTATCGGTCTAGTGGTCAAAAACACTCCCTTCCAAATCCTAGACCTTGAGTTGGGATATAACATGCTACTAGGGAGACCTTGGATACATGAAATGCAAGTTGTACCTTCGACATACCATCAATGCATCAAGTTCCCACACCAGGGAGAGGAAATCATCATAGAGGGAGACCTCAATCCTTTCCAATACTCTAATGCTATCCAAATCAGCACTGATAACCAGGTACCCTCAAACCAAGATGAAAGCATCCCATCCTCTTTAGATTCAGAACTTATGGCATGCCACAACCTGTTCTTACAATAGAAACTCTACAGCCTATTCTTTTCAAATGTCCACCTACAACCTTTGTTCGATGGGGAGACATAGCAGAAGAAAATCCTTTTGAACAAGATATTAGTACATGGTTATACCAAGAACCGCCAGAAATAATTAGACAAACCCTACCCTTGTCAAACTATGGTAATGGTTATACAATGTTACAAAGATTCAGGTATGATGGTTCAACCAGGCTGGGGGAAAGACAACAAGGCATAATGGAATTGTCTCTCCCGCCGACCTAGAGAAACATGAGAGGGTTGGGCTATGGACAACAAAGAACTAGTCCTGTGATCCAATACATTCAAGTCAATCAAGAAAAAATAGAAGAGATGCACCAGGGGCACAACACAAAACATGTCTTGATAAGAAACATATTAGCATAGTTGTTGCCCACTAAAGAGGGAACCACACAAACCCAAATAGACCTCCACATAGAAATCAATGATAACGAAGGAAGTGAGACATCTAACAAGCATTCTATTGAGACTGACTCCCACAAGTATGAGTGGAGATCCCTTCACAACTCTAAACTATCAATCCCAGATTATTCCTCTCGGTCAGACACTATCATAAACCTAGAAAACTTATTTGACCAACTATCCATTTTTGAGCAACCTTGCATAGACAAGCATGTCATTTATCAGACCTCAAGTGGTGCGTCCACATCACAGTCTAGTTTTGTAGGAACCATATTTGTAGTCCCTTTCAGTCAACTGGAGTCAGACAACTATGAAAGTATTTGTCTTGTACACCCAGAGCTAATAGATTGGGATCAACAAGGACCTCCTGATTTAGATATCTTCGAGAACAATGAGGCTATTGCTGATTTTAGGGGACATAGGGAAGGAATTCCCTTAAGACACCGTAAGGAAATCTTTTCAATTGACCTCGATAGAGTGGCATATTTTGGGGAGACAGCTCCTCTTTCCAGTCCACAAAAGAAAAAAGAACAAAAGAAAGATAAAAAGCTAAAACAAGATGTATCTTCTAGTGAAAACCTCACTGAGGCGATAAAAGATGGAAAGAAGGATCTCCTCCCCTTGACAGAGGAGAAATCAGCATTACTAGTAGAAGAAATACAGGAAGTCAATTTGGGAGATGACAAGAACCCAAAGAACATATACTTGGAAAAATCACTCACCCCAGAGGAGAGAGAATAGTTCATCAGTTTCTTCAAGGCAAGGATGATCAATTTTGCATGGTCCTACTCGGATATGCCAGGGTTAGATCTAGAGCTAGTACTACACCATCTCCCATTGATACCCAATGCCAAACCTATCAAGCAGAAGTTGAGAAAGATGCATCCCCATGTTGCATTGCTAGTCAAAGCAGAGTTGAAGAAACTCCTGGATACTAAGTTCATAAGACCTATACCATACACAGACTGGATATCTAACTTGGTGCCAGTTACAAAGCACAGTGGTCAGATACAGATTTGCATAGACTTCAGAGATCTCAACATAGCTTGTCCCAAGGATGACTTTCCCTTACCCAACATTGATATGATAGTAGATCTAACCTCTGGACATCAAATCCTATCACTCATAGACGGCTTTTTAGGGTATAATCAAATAAGGATCACACCAAAGGACAACACAAAATAGCTTTCACATGTCCTTGGGGGACATATTGTTGGAATGTCATGCCGTTTGGTCTAAAGAATGCCAAAGCAAAATATCAAAGGGCTGTGACAACTATATTTCATGATCTCATCGACAAAACAATGGAAGACTATGTGGATGACATACTAGCCAATTCAATGCTTTTCAAGGATCATCTACAAGTATTGGGACCAATCTTTGATAGGATGCAGGAATTCAAGGTCCGTCTAAGCCCAAAGAAATGTGCATTCAGTGTCACAGTAGGAAAGCTACTGGGGTTCATAGTGCCACATAGAGGAATCAAAGTAGACCCAGCGAAAGTCAAAACAATATTGGACATGCCTCCACCATCGAACCTGAGGCAACTAAGAGGGTTACATGGAAGGCTCTAATCAATCAGGCACTTCATAGCTTAGCTAGTAGACAAGTGCCATCCATTCCAACATCTATTTCACAAAGACATCAAATTCATGTGGATAGAGCAATGCGAACAAGCATTCCAAATATTCAAGGACTACCTTCTCAATTCTCCTATCTTGGTGCCACCAGTCCAAGGTAGACCATTTCTTCTGTATATCTCAGCAACAAAGTCAGCATTAGTTGTACTCTTGGCACAACATGATGATGTAGGTAAAGAGAGGGCCATCTACTGTCTAAGCAGAACATTGGTTGGATATGAGCTCAACTATATGCCAATCGAGAAGTCACACCTTGCAGTTGTCTTCGCTTCCCAGAAGCTGAGACATTATATGTTGAGTCACCAAACAAAGTTGATCAGACATATTGATCCTTTAAAGTACCTCCTAAGAAAAGTAGTGCTCACTAGATGACTGGCAAAGTGAGTAATGATCTTGAGCGAGTTTGACATTGAGCACATAGATAGAAAGGCCATCAAAGGACAAGTGATTGTAGATCAACTAACAGAGGCACCCATTTAGGACCATCAGCCTATTATTTCTGACTTTCCTGATGAATCTATCTTGACACTACAACCAGTGATCAAGGTATGGAAACTATACTTTGATGGGTCATGCATGAACCATGCTGTGGGGGCAAGGATAGTGCTTATCACTCCAAATCATGATACAATTCCAAATTCTTTCAGATTCAACTTCCTGTGCACCAACAACATAGCAGAATATGAAGCACTGGTCATTGGTCTAAAGATAGCAATTCAATGGAGAATCAAGAACCTTAAAGTCTTTGGAGAGTCATAGTTGATCATTGGTCAAGTCAAAAATGATTATACGACCAAAGATGAGAAGCTCATACCATACAGAGCACAGATGGAAAGACTACGCACCAAGTTCCATTACATCTTCTTTGAACAAGTATCACGGGCACAAAACAAAGCTTCAGATGCGATGGCTACCATAGTATCATTGATTTTTATGCCAGGCAACGAAACAAGATTCCAATTTCTAGTAGAGTAACACTTGGTGCCATCACATCAAGCATCCATCACAGAATCAACATGCATCCTTGTTGGTCTTGAATCCCCATGGTAACAAGATGTCTATAATTATCTCCAAAACAATGTCTTAACTCCCAACCTGTCTAGGAACTAGACAAAAGTCCCTCATCCACCAAGCCTCTAGGTATACCATCCTCCCCACTACTTTATATACATGAAGTCTAGATGGAATGTTACTATGATGTCTCACTTCCACAGAATCCTAGAAAGCTTTATACGAGGTACATGAAGGAATTTGTGGAACCCATAGAGGTGGCAACAGCTTAGCTAAGAAGATCATTTGCATGGGATACTATTGTCCCACAATAGAGATAGATGCACACAAACATGTACAAAGGTGTAGATAGTGTCATATTCATGGAGACCTCATCCATGCACCAGCCCAGGAACTAAATCCAATCACATCACCATGGCCATTTTCCATGTGGGGATTTGACCTAGTGGGAAAAATTACACCTTCTTCAGCAAACTGACACAAATACATCATAGCAGCAATAGAGGACTTCACCAAGTGGGTTGAATCAATTCCTCTCACTTACATAACTAGAAATCAAATAGAAATGTTCATACTTAACCACATTATCTGTAGATACGGGATCCCTCAAACTATCTGGACAAATCATGGTACACCTTTTTGAAACAAGGATGTTGAAGAGCTATGCAAATAGTTCCATATCAAATAAGGGTTCTCCTCATTTTATTACCCTCAAGGGAATGGCCAAGCTGAAGCTACAAACAAGAAAATCTTGAAAATCTTGAAGAAAATAGTGAATGAATCGGGGCGAGACTAGCATTTACAGCTTAGTCCCGCATTATGGGCATATAGAACTAGTGTGAGAAAACCTACAGGAGCCACTCTTTTCTCCCTAGTCTATGGATCAGAGATGGTATTACCCCTCAAAGTGGAAATCCCATCCCTAAGGATATCATTGAAGAACCTGGTTTCAGATGAAGACTACAAAGTAGCAAGGCTCAGTGAACTGGAGTTACTGGATGAAAGAAGATAGCATGCCTTCAACCACTTACAAGGCTATCATAATCTCCTTAGAAGGAACTATCATAAGAAGGTAAAGCCATGAAAATTTGAGGTAGGAGACCTTGTCCTCATGGAAAATCAGAAGAATCAAGTAGAGTGAGTCAAACCCAGAAAGTTCGAGCCTAACTGGCTAGGACCATTTGTCATTGTGAGCTCTAGTTAGAGTGGGGCATTCATACTACCGACACCAGAAGGAGATCAGCTCCCTGGATACATCAATAGCATGCACCTCAAGAGGTTCTATCCTTGAGGTCTCTATGGTTAAGGCACCTATCCACATATCCAGAAAATACAAAATGTTACCTTGGTGAAAACCTGGCAATCAGGCACCTTGGCGACAACCAAAAAAATCAAAAAAGAAAAAAGGTAAAAAGAAAAAAAATTGCTCTCTCAGTGAAAACCTGGAAAATAGGTGCTATTGAGTAGGTACCTTTGTGAAAACCTGGAAAACAGGTGCCAAGTGTTCAAATCCATCTTCACCATCAATGACCTCCAAAATCAAAAGCTTGAGCATAATGCACATGCAAGACTGACTACCCAGGCTATATACTGAAGCACAATCCCCTCTGAGCACTAAGAACTTACCCATAGTTAATACTAGTCCACCAGACTAGCGGGTGATTCTAAATGTCCTGAAAAATCCAAAAAAATTAGAAAACTCATCAAAAATCCAAAAAAGATCAAAAATCAAGAGAAAATCAATCTTCATCAAAAACATTTAAAAAATTGCAAAACCCAAGCAATGAAACCAACTCGGTTATCAAGAGAACAAAGGGAAATCACACCCAGTCAATTAATGTCACAATCATGAGCTTTTTGAATCAACATGGGGCTCATCTGACACAGCTTTATCAATCTATCAAATTAATCAGCAAGCAACTGGCGACCAAGCCAATCTATCAATTGTCACAATCATGACCTTTGCAAACTAGCATGGGGCCCATCTGACACAGCTTGATCAGCTGCCAACATGATCATAAACAATCAATCAATCATATCAATTGTCTTACACTGTGATGGATATGCTCAAACCAGATAGGTCAGTCTTATATGAGTAATTTATTACTGAAACTAGACATAATCAATCAATCATATCAATAATCTTACACAGTGATGGATATGCTCAAAACAAATAGATCAGTCTTATATGAGTAATCTATTACTGAAACCAGACACAATTAAGAAAAAAATCCAATCAATCCTATCCAAAGAGTCGAACCAATCAAGAGAATTCAACTGCATCAAGGAACCATCCAAAAATGTTGACTAGGTCAGTCAAGTCAGTCAGATGTCATTCTATATTTCACAGTTATGTTCTTACACTACTCCAAGATCCACCATGTGAGGAGAGTAGCTATGATAGATCACAACTTATTTTCTTTGATTGTTGTCTATTGAATGTTCACTTCAATTTCAGGGCCATAATGATTTATGATAAATGTAGTAGGCATTGCCACTTATCTGGTAGCCGCGTAGTTCCACGATCTAAGCTTAACCCTAGGAAAGAATTGGACATTCCTTCTCTTTTATTTTTCTTATTTAGTTTATATAATCAAGAGCTCATAGCACTATTCAAATGGACTTTGATTTCTTTGGATTTTTATCTTTGTTTCTATGGTCTTTCCCTTTATGTTGCAAACAAGAGCTCATGATGCTATCCAGATGGACTATAGGGGCGTAGGAGTTCTATCTTATTTGCTTGGCTTTCCCTTTTCAGAAATCAACTCACGGTGTTATCCAGATGGACTCTGGATGCATAGGAGTTCTATCTTGGTTTCTTTTCTTAAGTTAATTCAGAGGACAAAGCGGTATCCAGATGGTCAATATCTGAGTTCTTTTTGCTCTCTTTATTTTCAAACAGGGAACATAGCTAAACCCAGATGGTCAATATTTGGGGTGCACTAGGTTCTCTTTCTATTCAATCTCTCTAGTCCTTCTACTATCAAGAGATCATGGTGGTATCCAGGTGGTATGTGATCTGGATCATTCGACACTCTTCAGAATTTCAGAAAATATAAAAAAAGATGCAATGATGACAAATATTGGAAACAGGGGTAGCGACTTAGGACACTCATCCTTTCTATCAAATCATATCCATCAAAAATGCAAAAAGAAAATCCTTTCTACCATTCCATTCTATTAGATCAATCTCAGAGCACATCTATCCAAACTAACTTCTTTCTAATTAACACATGCATTGCTCAGATATTTTGTGCATAGTAGATTGCATTCATTTATTGCATAACGAAAATCCAAAACATGAGCATAGTAGATCATATAATAAATGCATCCATCATCAATAAACATCATAACTAACATAGGAATGCATTCATCATCATCATATAGTGATTCACATTTTCAACAAATTAATGCTCATCTAACGCATTTTCTATGCTTAATTTGTTGAGGGGGCATATAGTCCACCTGCGGTCACTGGGGCAAGCTGGGGCGGGGTCAAATATGAAAATTCTTTTACACACTGCGACAAGTCACATTGCATCAAAGAGGGGAAAATGTAGACACTCAAAAATGGACAGGCTTGCGACTTTACATTAAAAACACTAACTTTCATCTATTAATTAATGGTTTTTAATCATTAATTAATCATCTATTTTCTTCTAAATCCATTCCCCAAATCATCTAATCAAATTCCCAAAATTAATTAAATAATTAATTTTATTTAATTAATTAACCTTAATTGATTAATTACCATTAATTAATTAATTAAACTCAATTTCCTATAGTTTAAATTTAAATATTTAAACTTACTAATTAAATTCTTCCAATTAAATTAATTTAATTTCATTCAATAAAGCAATTATAAATCAAAAAGAATTCAATTATCTCACATGTTGAAAACATTAATTAAATAAATGAATTAAATATTCATTTATCTTTAAAGAGATAACTCCAATCAGCTCACATGGGTTACTCCACCCATCTCTCCAGTCCACATGGGTAACTTCACCCACCTCTTCAGTTCAAAAAGGTAACTCACAATTATCTCTTTAGTCAACCAAACTCTATCTCCTCTTTACCAAATAAAGAGGTGGAGTTTACTGATGGCTTCTCCAGTTTCTTTTAATCTCAACCATTCATCTCTCTATCTCTGGGATTGTTCTCAACCGTTTATTTCATCCCCAATTCCTATATAATAAAGCCTTCATAACCATTTGAAGGATCTAGGATTTCAAGCTCTTGTGCGCCATTACTATGTCAGTTTTGTTCTAGCATTCAAGCCATCTGGCGATCACACACACATTTCAATTAGCAAATTCTTGACACTTCTCAAGTCATAGGCGCTGCCCACACCAATACTGAGCATCAAGAACAGTGTTTTGGAAGGAGTAGAGAGACAATAGAAGCTTCAAGCGCTTCGGGGTTTACATTTATTTATTTTCCTTTCTTGTTCTTGTACATTTTATTGGTTACGTTTCAGGTTATTCATTTTAGTAGTTCTTGTGTACTTGATTTATATCATTTGTGAAACCTTTGCTACTAACCCTTGCCTTTGGAAAGATTGGGAACCACGAATCATGAAGAAGGAGGCATACAAATCCCAAATGAAATAAACTATCAAAAGGAAGGGTGATAAACTAACATCCTAAACCTTCTAAAACTCAATAACAATTAAATATGAATTTAACCACTATTCAAACATAAAATCCACATAGAATCAAAAACCACACAAGAAGACATAATCAGATAGTGACAAACTCATCAAGCCAACAAATTAGATACAGATACTTAATTTCTAGATTTCGTTACGAACATTTTTAAACTACCTTACTTATCTATAAGTATGATCAATAATGGAGCAAACACAATAAAAAACACATTACTCCAATAAATAATATAGACATAGGATAACTATTTCTAGTTTCAAACTCTACCTGGAGTCCTCCAGATAATTACCTTAGTGTTTGAGCAATTCCATAAATCTTCAAGCTTTCTAACTTTCTACTTGATGTCCTCCAACATATCCAAAACTTAGCACGATCCAACGGTTGGTTAGGGAGATATGGCCTCTGCATCAGGACTGTATTATTTTCTTGCAACAACCATTTCTCCATTTTCTCAGAAAATTAAAACACTATCCTCCTCCTCAATTCTTGAGTAAATAATATTATTTTCACATTGCCAATCCTATTCTCAGAATCTCCCAAAACCAGGTCCCTCCTCATAAAATATTTTACGTTATACATATAGACAACTATATGGTTGGAGGAGTTGCATTACGGGAAGCAACTTCTCCAACTTCCATAGTTGGTTTCAAATTAAATCAATTATTCCCTTGAATGATAGGTTACAAATTTAAGTATTTATTAACTTAAATAATCTTATGAAGTAATCAATTATATCAATGATAAGAAACATGATCAAGTAACTCACATAACCCAATGGTAACTAGCTAGCCTTATTCCTAGGAGGTCTTGAGTTCGAATCTCCTAGAAAGCTAGTTTTGCCAATAAGGCATAATTATTTTATCTCTTCTATTATTTATTTATTTATCTAATAAAATAACCAAGAATCATATTAAAAACATAACTTTCAAGAATAAAAGAACATAGTCAACTGATTAAGATATAAATATCAAAACCATAGAAATAATAATACAACCCAAACCCAAATAGGGTGACTTCCTAAAAAAAAGAACCTGAGTCACAAGGGGACTACTTGGGGAAACCTTGGTAATATCTCCATGAAAACAACATTTAAAGAATTTAAAGGCATGCTCAGACCTATGTGGCCAAGTGGATTCAATGTCTGGTACCTGCATCCTGCATCACCAAGTTGAGAAACACAAATATATACATATATGTGCAAGCAGTGATAGACAAGGAAGGGGAGTGCAACATCATGTGGATCTCCCATGGAAGTGACTACGACTGTCTGCCCTCATGCTACACACACCATACAATACTCATTCTAAATCATGATTGAGTTAGTATTGTTAGGTCCACCATAATCTGAAAATAAAATTGAACTATCATCATTGATAATGTCATCATGTATATAAACCAAATTTCATTAAATATTCTAAGAATATAATTCATCATCTAATCAAATAAGAGAAAGGATAGAGTTCAAGTATGATATCACTAGGGTATAAGAACCCGTAATACAAAGTAATTGTTAGAATTTAATCTTTACTTGCTTTATGTAAGTAGGTGATTCCTATGGAATCCCTACACCTATTTTGTCCTCTTGTGAGGATAATTCATTTTATGTATTTTTCTTATTTAGATTCCTCCTTAAGAGGAAATAACACATGTGGCACACACTTTATGAAATGTGGCATACATAGATATGGGAGTTACCATGCAACTCCTTTCTTACATCTCTATTAAAGAGATGTCTCTCCTTCTCTCCTTTGATGAGATTTTAGGTTAATTTCTTCCTCTCAAACATTATTATATGAGCTTGGCTCTCACTCTCTCTCTCTCTCTCTCATTCTTAGGCATTTTTTTTTCATTCTCTATATCACGGGAGTTTTTTCATGCTTTTCCCCCTTCAAAATCTTGTCTCCTTATTGTTTTGGATCTTTGGTGCATGCAAATTATTCATGGTAAATCTTCGTTCTCCTACTCATTGAATTAAACAACTTCTTGATTCTCTTTATTTTGTTATTATTTTAACATGGTATCAGAGCAGGTTGGTTTAATCTTCGATTGAGTTTACAGGTGAAGGAGCTACCATATCTTGGAGCACTCCAATATTGGAGACTCTTGAGAGAGTGTTGAGAAAAATCTGAAATTTTTTTGGGTTTGGCTAGTTTACCGCCAAACCCAATTTATCTTTCGCATACATTATTCATTATTTGCATGTTTTGGATCTATAGTTGCATGCTATTTTTTTATTAATCTATCTTATTTGATCTAAAGGTTTAACAAAAATTTATATCTTTGTCTTTGTTCAGATTACATATCTCTATTGTTCAGATTACATATTCTCATATATGCACGCTCATCTCTGTTATTTCCATATATCTCATATTTGTGATATTACTAATCATCTGTATTTCATAGTTTAGCTGCGAGTCTTCTTATGTTTTGTGTTCTGATATGAATGATTTGTATCTTCTATTTCTATCTGCCTTTATTCAGAAGCGCTGCTGCATGTATGCAAATTGATAGGACTCTTGCAATTGTTGTCACTATTTTCCGATCAATTGCAGACCTATTCTACATTTTTCATGTGATATTAAAGTTACGGACTGCGTATATTGCTCCAAGCTCACATTTTTTTGGCAGAAGTGAACTTGTTATTGATCCAGCACAAATTGCAAAGAGATATTAGAAGTCAGGCTTCTTTCTTTCTAGATCTTATTGCATTTCTATTTATATATCCTTGTATGTTTTTTTTATTAACATCTACAGAGAAACAGGTCTCTGCAAGTATTACAAAAGATGCTTAAAGAACTCTCTTGAATGTGCAAAGTTGGAGTTTTGCCTTATCTGACAGGTTGACCCTTGCAATTTAGCTTGGACTTTAGCTTATAATTTTTGGGATCTGTATGCCAACTTTAAAATCTCCATTTCTTCTCACAACCCCATCCCTCCCTCCTTCATCCCTTCAGCTCCCCTCTATTTTGTTCCTTTGCTTCCCACCCCTCCTGTGCAGCAGTTGCTCACACAGCCTTCAAACCATATTCTTTTCTTACCATATTCTATTAAAATCTTTTAAATCTTACCTAACACTGTCTTTATCCATCATTGCAGTCTGCTTACATTATATTGCGCATTACTTTAGTCTATTCTTACCGCAGCATACTATATTGAGTTAGCATTCTCTGCACAACCTTTTATAGCTTAGTCTGTGCCTTTGCACAGCTTTTACCTTTCTTCACCTTCATCTAACATTACTTTGCTCTACTTTTTCTTTTACCTTCGCAGCCCTTCGTTATCGTTCTGCAGCTTTGTTTTCTCTTTGTTGTGTCTTTATGATTGTGCTTCATAGCGCAGCTTATTCACTTCTTGCGCAACCTTCCCTTGTGCTTCATCCACCACAGATGTTCTTGGTCTGTCTTGGTGATATTTTACTCATCTCTTAGTAATCATAGTCTACCAGAGACTGGAACCCATGACATGTTGAAAGGCAGCGGATTCCCCCCGTTTCTGTGAGCTCAAGGAGACCCGCTTTAAGGTAGCTGATAAACAGCTCGTAGTTTTTTTTCTCTTCTCTACCTTATCCCATCATTATTTTTTCTCTTCTATAACGTTATTCTCTGCATCAATATCACTTAATATTGTTGCTAATTTAGTAACATATTTTCTAGTTCAGTTCATATTTAATATTCTTTAGTAAATCATTTATTCTCTTCAAACATCTCTGTATCTGACTGCCAGTGTACATTTTTTTTTCCTTATTCTTTATTTAGTTGCAGAGTTATTGGTTTCTTTTCAGCCTGCATTTTTTCAATCTGCATATTCTCTAACATTTTTTAATATTGCAGGTCATCATATTTCTGCAGACAATTATATTTTTATAAGTTTTTTTTAATATTGTGTTGTATTTCTTTGTATCATTATTTTAATTATAGCAGTTATCTTCATTATTCTGACAGTTTCTTTTTGTAGGTCTATCATTATATTCTTCTTTGTTTATCAATCTATTCAAATTTGTTTAATTATATTTACTTTTAAAACTTTACTCCATATTTATTTTTTTTAGTTTAACAAACCAGTTTAATCTGTCAAACAATTTTTTCTCTCAATATTTCAGGATATCGCTTCATTCTTAATTTGATCATATCAAACCTAACCTTTTTCAATTACTATTTTGTAAATTGGTTGTAATTAAAATTTGTTTCATCACTTTAACAAAATATTTAATTTTTTTTAATAGTTTAAATTTCTGGAATATTGGAATTACTATTCGCGTTAATCTGATTTTTTAGATCCATTATTATATCTTGCAACGTGTATTTAACTTTATTTCTGTTAAATTTGATATTTAATCATGTCTTCATTAATGTCGGCTTTTAAACTTACAAATTCCAATTATCCTATCTGGAGGTCGCACATGTTTGATTTTCTAAAAACTCGACACCTTTCAGATATTGTGACTTCACCAAATTTGAAACCGACATCCACCGCTCCTCAGGCTGACCAGAATGCCTGGTAGTTCAAAGATGAGGAACCATTTGGTATTATTGGATTCTCTTTAAATCCATACTTATATCACCTTATCTCTGAATTTACTGAGGCTCATCAGGCTTGGCATATCTTGGAAAATACATTTCAAACTCACCAAACCTCTACTCCACCCTGTGACATTATGTATCTTTTGTATAACTTTCCTATTTGGGATGACCCTTGTGATGATGTTCGTCTTGGGTATGATCCCCTCACTTTCTATTGTTCTCATTGAGTTAATATATTGCAGGTTGATGTTACGAATACTTATTATGATTGGATAATAGTTTAGATCATGAAGATGAAATTATTACTACGTTTATCAATGTCACTTTGCCCTTATGTATTACAGGAGATTATATTCCTCCTTGCTTCAAATAATTTCATGACACCCAAATGGTTATTATGGAGGACCAACCTCCTTCTCTAAACTCTAATCCTCTTGATGATATTATTAATGGTGATTGTCCTACTTCTATTCTTTATTA
>MU222311.1:502739-512753 GCA_018584345.1 Thuja plicata | reverse complement strand
TTTATTCTGAGAACCACAAAGCTCTGATACCAATTGTTGGAAATAATCAAGACTAACCAAGTTACTGAGAGGGGAGGGGTGAATCAGTAACTCTTAAAACTTTAAGTTATTTCTACACTTGTATATATTTAACCATTCATTCATCTAATCTACTGCAAGCATGAAAATATAATCATTCATAACACATAAACACAGAGATTTGGTGACCCAGAAACCTTCCAAATAGAAAGTAAAACTGGGGTGGGGATAGTGCCCACAAAACTTTGGTACTGCAGTATAAAGTTGGCCGGTTAAGGCTTACAATGATCACTTCTGATGATCTGCCCTGTTAGAAGAAATTTGGACTACTAGGTCCACCTTGTTAGAGGATTTACAAACATACAATGAAGTATGCACTCTGTTAGGAGATTTACAAAAGACTGTTAAGTCTACCCTGTTAAAGGATTTACAAACTGATTCAACTGTTAGGATGAAACAGTAGATCTTGACTTACAACTTTATTGCTGATAAGATCCTTTGATTACTGATCACCTTCTGTGATAGATATGACTATTCTGCTCCTCTGCGAAAATGCTCTGCTCTGCTGCCTTATTGTAGTCTCTGCTGATTACTCTTATTTCGCACTTCCACTTTTACTTTCACACACTTTAAATGGTATATCACATTTCATATATATATACCGTTCCATAATTAAAATTTACAAGGTCGGCCAAATACAAATAAATAAAATAAGATAAACTTATTTCTAAGTCGGCCTTACATAAGTAAACAAAATATTACTGAGTCGGTAGAAGCTCAGGTTCCTCAAGCTGGCTCGGTGATCTTCTGATACTCGACATCCACTACAATACTCGGCATCGTCATCCTCTCGGTAAGAGTAGAAGCTCGGTCCATACTAGTCCCGAAGTGTAGCTTGGAACTCGGTAGCCGCTGGTGACTCGGTAGCTATAGTGTCACTCGGTAACCACTGGTGACTCGGTGGTAACTGAATTCTTGGTAAACACTGCTAAACTGTCCATATGCTCGGTGACTACTCTTCTGCTCGGTAGATGTTTCTCTTCTCGGTAAACACTGCTAAACTGTCCATATGCTCGGTGACTACTGTTCTTCTCGGTTTGAACTATTTAACCATTGAGCTTTACAAAGTGATTACTGAATGCTCGGTATAAGCTGTGGACTGACTGATGAGCTCGGTAAGCATTCAGAATCGAATAAGTGTTTTCACTGATGACAAATATATCATAATTCCAACAGTATCTCAACTTCATCTTCTAGGTCAGGCTGTTGTTTCTTGCCTTCCCTGATTGCCTTTCTTAGGTTATGATCATATAACCTAGTACTAGGTACTAAGGCCTTGGCCTTCTCTTTTCTTACTTTGTCCTTCCACTGAAGGCTGCCCTACTTCCAATTTCTTCCTTTTTGCAGTAGGCTCTTCTACATCATCAGGTTGGGTAGCAACTGTCAGATCTATAATGTGACCCTCTGCTCCCTGCAACTATGGAATCTCAGCCATTTCTTGCTCTGAGGCTTGTTGTGGCGAAGGATACATAGTAGGACGTGCATAATCACTGTCACTACCACTATCATATTTTGACTCTGAGTGTTCAGGTGTCTGAGCACCTTTCTTGTCAAGGACTGTATCCAGATGCTCTATAAGCACATAATAGTTGTCTATCATGGCCTTAATTCTATCAAAATATGGGAGATCAGGGTAAAAACCCCCGAAAGACAACCTATTTCTCTTTATTTTCTTCTCTAGCTTCAGCAATTCCTGGATTCTCAGTCTTCTAGTATGCATATCATCTTCATCCAAGATGTTCCTTGTTGCATCTTCTTCTATGAACTCACAATGGACATTTGTAGTAGGGATTATAGGAGTATACAATTTTCTAACCCCTGCCATGAATCCCTCTAGATCAATGTATCTATAAGGGGCTACCCCCATCCTGTATTTCTCCAACCATTGACCCACTACATCAATGGCATTCTTGCCAATTGTAAAGTTGAAAATCTTGAATTGCCTAGGGGTTATAGTCCCCTTCTTGTGCGGTGCAAAGTGCTCATTATCTGTTAATAATAACTGGCATATGAATTCCATTGCAGCCACTCTTGCAGGCACATGATATGGTAATAAATGAGGTGGGTGAATACACCCATACACCCTGATAATAGTATAATTCTCCTCCAAGAAGAAATCACCCCAATTATGTTTTCCAGGCCAATTATCTGTATAAAAACAGGGCCTGAGCAGTTGTATGATCTTCAATGCGACTCTTGTCCTGCTTGTTCCCAAACTCTGCACCATTGGATACACAATCCAATTCTAAAAGGCACAGTAATCACACTCCCTAGAAGTGTAATTCCAAACCCTCACCCAAAATTGGATAGGATTTTGTGTTGACTGGTAGAATCTCTGGGGAGTTAAATTATTAACGTCCATGATTACAAAATTGAAGTATAAGAGGAGATGCATAAGGACTGAGTAATGCAAAAATTTAGGTTCCTTCTCCTTTGGATTCTTTAGTATTTTCTGGGTTGCAATGAAACCCTCATGCATTTCATCAATTATGTGTTGTATACAATCATAACTGGTGCTTGAATGCACCTCTTGTAAGTCTAGCACCATCATCAGGATTCCAGCATTGATTTTTTCTGCATCTCCCTCTCTTCCTAGCACTCTACACAAAGCATAAGAGATATACTTAATGTAGAAGTGTAGATCCTTATAATAATATGGATTTGGCTCAGCCATAGGATCTAAGTACTTTTTCACTTCTTTCAACAGTGTTTCTGCAATAAGCCTTTAGCAATACCAGGCTTCAAACTATACCTCTTCTCCTTCTTTGTCATGTCAATTTTAGTAGACATGGTGCTAAATAAGCCAAAAGCCTGCATGAATGAGTTTCTATTCAAAATTAAAAGGGCAGTGCCATCGTCCCTTTTGATAGTTTTTGTCAAAACATCATAGTGATTTGCTAGGTCTAAGAATAGGTCTATATCTAGGAAGACATCAGGAACAAGCAACCTAGCCAAACCACAGGTCCAAGGGTTTGATACTGGGATGGGCTTATCATAATTTTTATAGAAATAATTGAAAAGGGAGAAACCTATTGTTCCTAGAGTCACAGCATCTCAAATGTCCTTGTACTCATCAAGGAGAACATTAGCATTAGCCTTCTTATTCTGTGTTTAACCAGGCAGGAGACGGAGGAATTCATCAGAAAAACTCACCTTTCCTTTCTGTTCCTCTTCACTTCCTCCACTTGTCGAAGCAACACTCATAGCCCCGCTCATACTTTCAACACATTGAATCTCTTACTCCTTACTGATATTGAAAAAAATCTATCTCAGAGATCAGCTGACCGTTCTATGCACAATTTCCTTAAATTTAGAACTCTTTGATCAACTTTGGAAACATTGCAAACTGAGAAAAATATCTCTTCTTTCTGAAAACTTAACAACTTGGGCTATGAAAACTGAAATCACGGTGAATGTAAATGAATGCACCATCAACTCCTTATAGCCATCATTCAGAGTATGCAGCCCATAATTCAGAAACGTCAGTTCTGCCATTAATTCGACATGCTGTGAACTTGAATGAAAACCTAGCCGTAGTTCCTGAGCTTGACAGGAAATAAAATTTTGAAAAGTGAATCCTCAAAACAATCCAACTACATTCAAAAGAGCTAACATGTCACACTATGATTCGTTAACTGTCTTACATCTTAGCTACTCTTTTTTCACAATAATAAAAATGCAAACCTTTGATTGGTTACCAAGCGATTCATATTGTCACATCAAAAATTGCCGCCATTTTAGATTTTATGATCAGGCGACTACCCGACTTCATATAGTCTATTTGTCATGGGGCTCTATAACTAACCCATGATTTATCTTGAGACATAGCGACAATGCATTTTCTTACCTTTGGCTAACCCGAATCACCATTTGGCGATCACGCGACCCAACTGAAATCATAGTCGCACACAGTTAACATTAACTCATTATCCTTTCTGAGACCTTGCGACTAACCATTGCCCTTAAACTTCTTACGATTATCTCATAGTCGCTGAGTGTTTCTATTTCATGGCAAGACTATGTGACCACACCTAGTCGCCCAATCACGGAATATAAGTCCTGAGTGTTTCAATTTTATCATAACAGGTTATATGCACCCTTTTTCCACTTCTGACGACTGTGTGACATACCTTAATCGCCAAGTCGGAAGGACTTTTCCCTTTGGGCACTTTTCTTCTCAGACTTTGCGACCACTGTTAGATCCTCTGATCTTTATATCCTACGGCTGTCGCTTAATTGCCAATTGTTCTTGCATACCCTTAAATCTTTCTCAAACACCGCGACTGAAGGGAAAGCACTTAGTCTCACTGGCGCTAAGTCCATTTTATCCTTCTGGCGACCATTCGATAGAACCTTAACATCCACTCGCCTTATGACACATGTCACACAGTCATTTGTTCACTTACTGCATAATGGGGAACTGAGTCATCATCATGTTCTGGTGACATCCCGACTATACTTTACTGCAAACCATAGACGGTCAGTCGCTGAGTCTCGATCAAAATCTCTTAACCATTGTTCCATCTCAAGACCTCGCGACTAAAGGCCTTGCTTAACTTTTTAACTTTGGATTCATTTGGCGATAAAGTGACATGAAGCAATCGCAAAGTCTGAAGACATTTTCATAACTGTTGACAATTTCCTGCGATTACCCGACTAAGTAGTGGGTCCCTTTTGCATAAAGCCTTATGATATAATTATCTTGCGACTACCCGACATGAAGAAATGGTTGTCTCGTAATGCCAAAGGAATATGCTGAACATGAATGAGACCACGCAAAAAAAGGAAAACTCAAAGTCGGGAAGATTTAAGGAATATTTGATTGGAGTAATGCGATGAGGCGACTTAATTAAAACACATGCCTTAGGTGGATAGAAAAAGTAACATTGAAACAGAAGCGCCATGACCTAGGGTTTACTTTTAATGTTTAACACTTGGAAAGCCTAGGGTTTTCAGGGTTTTACAAATTGAGTTAGGTTTAGACTTGAAAACCTGAAAACTTGACACAGGTAAGGCCACAAGGGATGAGAGATAGCTGACTTGAATACATCATATTACAGAGAGAAAGACAGGGAACCAGGGAAACTGCTAAGACAAGAAATACAACCAACATGTCCCTTATAAGGTTTCTCTTTTTATTTTTGGATAAGTCAGGAGGGATAATCTAGTCACGGAGATAGAAGTAGATTTGGCTATAGCGGGAAGGTTTAGTGCCCTTGATTGAGCAGATAATCCAAGATTTAGGAGATTCATACGTGGGGGAAGGAAGTTCTTCCACAAAGAATTCATAGCAAAACTAATGTTCTTCCAATTATAGAAATCAGGATAGGGTAGCCATAGCATCAGCAGCTCTATTTTTTTCCCTTGGCACTTGTTGGAAGGTAATGAACATGTAATACTTCTTGAGGTTGTCAATCATCCTTTTATACAGCATGAGATTTTCATCTTTTGTTTGGTATTGATCATTGAATTGGTTGACCACTAGCTGAGAATCACCGTAGATATGTAGTTCTGTAATATTCTATTCAATGGCCATATTTAGTTTATTTTCCAAATATTTATATTCACCAATGTTATTGGTGCAAGGAAACATCATTTTGTATTCTTTAGGAATCTTATAGCCTTGAGGTGAAATGAAAATCACTCCAGTGCCAGACCCTTGTTGTGTGAAAGATCCATCAAAGAACATCTTCCATGCATGCTCTGTGATGTGTATGATAGCTTCATCAGGAAATTCTATAAGGAGTGGTTGATTATCTGTGAGAGGAGAATCTACCAAGTGATCAGAAATAACTTGTCCCTTAGTAGCCTTCCTATCCACATATTTAATATCAAAATCATTAAGGATCATGACCCATTTTTCCAGTCATCTAGTGAGAGTTGTTTTGTTCAATAAATACTTTAGAGGGTCAATTTTAGCAATTAGCTTGACAGAATGTCCCATCATGTAGTGTCTGAGCTTTTGAGAAGCGAACACCACAGCTAGACAATATTTTTCAACAATGGTGTAGCTATGCTCATATGAAACCATGGTTCTGCTTATGTAATATATGGCTCTTTCTCTTCCTTTTTCATCATGTTGTGCTAGTAAAGCTCCCAACGATATTTTTGTAGATGAAATGTAGACGAGATGTTTTCCTGGTATCAATGCCATTAACATGGGTGGATTAGCTATAAATTCCTTGATTTGTTGAAAAAATTTCTCACACCCTTCATCCCATTTGAACGTTACTCCTTTATGCAATGTCCTTGTGAAAGGTTGTGCCTTGTCTGCGAGTTGTGAGATACACCGCCTAATAGATTGTAGCTTTCCTTTTAGAGTCCTGACTTGACTAATGTTACGAGGTGGTTTTATTTCCATGATTTCTACTACCTTTTTAGGGTCAACCTCAATTCCTTTAGCTGACATAATATACCCTAGGATTTTACCGGAGGTCACATCAGAAGAACACTTCTTAATATTTAGCCTAAGCTTGAATTGTTCCATTCGGTCTAGAATCCTTTCTAGATTAGTCAGGTGGGTAACTCTTCTTGCTAATTTTTCCAGTTAGGATGTCACTCCTCTAAAGAATTCCCCTCATTTCCCCCATAGTCATATTCACTATGACTATGGTCAACTATTTCCAAATATTGGAAGAGTGTTGTTGAGGTAGTTGTATTGTCATTGGAGTTATTGACATTTTCATCTTGTTTAATCTCACCATTTCATGCTAGATTTGGGGCCTCCTCAAGAGCATGCACTTGTTCATTTGAGAAATAAGGTAGATCTAGTATATGGGAGACAAAAACAAGTTTCCCCTAGTTTGGATGTCTGATTTCAAGTTTTTTCCCTTGCTCTTAGTCGGTCTCTCTCATAGGTAGGTCACCTTGTTGGGCGTCTTTTTTTTTCCTTCTTTGTTCATTTGAGTGTCATCCTATAATAGAGGAGATGAGGATTCATTTGGTTCAAAGTGAGCTCTAGAGTTATTTTTGAATGGTTGTGGGATATATGGTTCCCCTTGGTATCCCATATCTTGAATATGAAGCAATCTTCAAAAGACCATGGGAGGAGTTTTATTTCCTCTTCACTCTTTTCCTCAGATATATCCATGCGAGCATTAGTAGGGATGTTGCTAGTTAAAGGATGGAACCTCTATTCATGGTATCCTACTCCTATTTTATCCATGGGACTTTGAAACTCAGTATGTATAGGTTCTAGCAATCCTTTGTTTTTTCCCAGGGGTCATTTCCCTTTACAACCCATTTTTAGCAATCTGATAACCTTTTCCATATTTCTTTGTAGAGATCTCAACATAATCTACTTCTTCATCTTGTTCTTCGCCTTTATATATCCATGCTAGGGTGGATTTTTCCTCATTTTCTTTAGAAAGAGAGACATGCGCTTTGACCATGCATGTTCCTTCATGTATTTCTAGTTTCTGACCACTTGATGATTTAAATGATGATGATGGTATTTTGTAAGACCTAGGAGACATAGGGAGGTTAGTCATGGATAAATGATACTCCCCCATACTTTTGTTTTTAATTTGCATTTTTTCTCCAAAGCTCTTCATAAGTGCTATTTGATAATTCTCATATGTTGGTCCCTGGGATGCTTCTTTTTTGTGAGGAACCATGCTCTCTTCTTGCTTCAGAGAATTACAAGAATAGGTGTTATTAGTTGAGATATAGATCTCAACCCCATTATGTGGGAACTTCACACATTGGTGGTACGTAGAAGGAACTACTTGCATGTCATGAATCCAAGGCCTTCCTAGTAGAATATTATATGCCAAAGGTAAGTCTAACACTTGACAAAGGACATCTCATTTGACTGACCCCACTCTGATGGGTAGCACTACTAGTCCTTTTGATGATCTTTCCTCCTCATCATATGCCTTTATAGTGATTTTCCTTCTAGGATCAATAGCATGTTTGGAGAAACCTAGTGTAGTTACAACCTTAAGAGTGCAAATGTTCATACTAGCACCTCCATCTATCAAAATCTATTTGACTCTATGTTTTTTATTTAATACCTCTATGTGTAGATGTTGATTATGCTGGTGAATAAGCACTTTTTCATCCTCTTGTGAGAAGGATAAGTAATGTGGGGAATTTAGATGATTTTCCATGGTTTGGAACTAACTGATGTCAAGATCCTTGGGTACATTTGTCTCCAAAAGTGCAGTCTCAATAATTTCCTTGTGTGATGGTGACACTCTGAGCAATTATAGAATGGAGATCTAAGCAAGAGTGTGTTGTAATTGATCAACCGGGTTGTAGTTCATAGCAGGGAGTGATATAGCAGCTTGTTTTTATGATGAGGGTTTTCACGTTGGTGCAACAATTTTCTTGGGTGCAGATGCTACCCCCTTAAGAGTAACCTTGGATTGATTACGAGTGAAAACATTGGAAGAATTGGTTTCTTTATCTATAAAAATGATGACATTAACTAACCAATCAGAGGGTTCAATCATGTGAATCACATTGTTAGTGTTTTCATAGGTATGATTTACCATAGCTCTTTGAGTATTTGAAGAATCCCCTTTCTCATAGGAGGGTAAAGGTTTTGGAAACCCTTATGGTCATCATTCAATCCATGGGTACCAACTGTAATGGTCTTATTGTCAATCAGATCTTATATCATGTGTTTCATCTTCATATAGTCATTTGTCGAATTCCCTTTGTTTTTGTGAAATTCACAGTAGTGGTTATCATTCCACCACTTGGGATTAACTTCAAGTTCCCAAGGTTTCAAGTGAGGTATCATGATTATATTATGGGCAACAAACATTTTTAATGCATCTTCCAGAGGTTCTCTAAGGAGAGTGATATTTCTCTTCAGTCGTAGCATCTAGGGTGCCTTGTCTTTCTGAGAGTCTTGGATGTTTTTAGAAGAAATGGTAGTAGTTGTGTTGAGATTAACAGCCTGAATGCTACTAGTGAGATTGAACATTGGCTCCTTAGGTTTGTATTAAGGTGAGTCAACTAGGCCATCATTGACTACATTGCAATTCTTATTCCAGTACTTGTTCTTATCTTTGTTATTGTCATTGTTGGAATATTTAGTATCTTTGCACAGGTTGAGTTCACCCTTCTTCACGAGGACTTCCTCGATCCTGATAGCACTTTTGACTAGGTCACTGAAGGACGTGTGCTTTTTCATTTGTGTTTCATAGTTCATCTCAGGAACTAGGTTGTTAATGAGGATGTCAATATTTTCCAATTCAAGTATTTGTCTGGGATATATTACAAATATTTTTCTCCATCTCTGAATAAATTTGATAAATGGCTCACCAGTGTTTTGCTTGGTGCTGCATAGATTCAACATTGTGACCATGTGTAGGATGTTATAGGAATAGTGTTGGATGATTTTCTGTACAAGTGATGCAGGAGCATCCTGGGTGTAAGAGCAATCTTGCATCACCCAAAAATATTTCTGTTTTCTTTTCAATAAGGGCTACCTTGTGCAGAGCTGCTATTTACGGAAACTTGCTATTTTTAGTAAGTTGGTCATACGATCTCGGAACGTTCTGATTTTGCATATGGAGGTTCATCTCAGTCATATCAGCCTGCCAGTAAAGTTTCATGGCTAGATCGAGTCTGGTTTTGAAGATATTAAAAATTTCGGTATTGAAAACTGGGTACAGAAACTTTTGGCTCAGTTTTGAAGGCTTTAGACGCCCCGGATGAGGTCGAAACTTGGGCTCGATGATGGCATTTCCGAAATGGGATTACAATAGTCAATCGAGTCAACTGGTGATGACTTATGTTCTCCGGAAGTTGGGTCACCTGAAATAGCATAAAATAATTTTCCTTCAAAAATTTTCGGGTTTCAAAAGTTATTTTGAGCCGACTTTGATGTACTAAATTGAAAAATAATATAATTCTAAGTTTGGTCGGCCCTAAGGGCTAAATTTCTGGAACCTTCTCGGGCGGTGGAAATTGCCTATATAA
>MU222311.1:486282-497166 GCA_018584345.1 Thuja plicata | reverse complement strand
TTCTGAAAGTTTGTAATTCCACATTTGTGGAGATAATAAGAAGCTCATTTTTCTGTTCTTGCAAATTGTTGTTGTTTCTCTGTTTCTGTTATGTGTTTGTGGCATTAAGGGGAGCACCCTTCATCAACAAGCTCATCAAATATTTGAATACAAGGTGTGAACTTCGTAAACCATTCCAAGGCTTGGCCACTGAGGCTTCACAGGAATAACCTCTTAAAATATGTCATTTCTTTCTTGAAATCCATACTAAGAGCACATAATTCCCTTAAATAATCTTGAGGGTCTCCCTCCCCATTGTATTTTTCATATTTTGGAATCTCAAATTTAGGGGGAAATAGTGGCATGTGCAAGCTTTTAGCGAATAGAAATGTACATATGGGTTCCAATGAATAGTTGATAGGAGGTTTCTCTTTGGCTTTATTTAATTCCCTGATTTCACACCTCATGTCCTACAACTACTGATTGAGAATATTGATGGGGGACTCCTCCTCTTTTTGTATGAATCCCTCAATGTCAAAGTTAGGTGGAAGTTTGACACCTAATGATGCAAGATGCATAAAGTACTTGTCCTTGTCCAATTTCATGAGAATGTGCATCATCTTTTGAAAGTGTTTGTCTTGTTGACACTTTCTAATCTCTTTCTTAGTGAGATCTTCTATGGAGGAAGAGACACTGGTATGTTTACTATGTTGGTCATGTTGAGACCCCCACTCATAAGCTAACATTGGTGATATGTTGTGTGCAACCAAGATTGATGGATCAAACAAGGGTACTGTCTTTTGTGGAACTGAAGTGTCCTTTTGTGGGATTTTGTAGGTTTTTTTTGGATTTTGATAGGAATATGGTCCTTGAGTAAGGTTTTCAATAGCTTTTCCCTTGGAATCAAGATCGGATTTTTGAATTCTCATTTGGACCATGAAAGACAATCGCAGTTACAGTTCTGGAATGACTAGGTTGATTTTATCAATGCCAAAGGTGTCTGAATGATTGTTTGTCCAATAGCTTGAGAAAAGAAGATGAAAAGGTTCTCCAAATAGGGTACAAGGTATCATGATTTGAGGTCTAAATACCTACTAGATGACACTTGTGACCAAGTTGATTTGCAATAGATTGTTGATGAAAAATCGCAAGACTAGCAAGATCATACGAGAGACTAAGACAAGAGATGTTGGGTGAGCCAAGTCACACAATCAAGAACTAGTAATTGTTGGTATAAGATTGCAAAAGATACCCAAGATAGTTTGCCACTTTTTTTTTTCTCAAATGTCATGTTTGGACGATATGTTATGTTGTCAATAATGTTTTTGTTGTTGATAGTGTCAAGTTTCAAGTGGTTCAAGAACATCAAACACAAAGAGGAGATGATCAAGCACTTTCTACGCCTAGATTCAAATTGTCTTAGTATTAAAATATTTTCCCATGCTTGATATTTCTTCACCTCACACAAAGTGATATTGGCTTTTTCTAGGACTATGCACGTTGTGGGTTTTGGAAAGAGACTCAATGCTCGAATCATATAGGCTCCCTCATGCCACATTCATTCTTTAGAACATCCTTAGGAATAAATATGGTCATTGTAAAAAATCTTCAGGTGATCTGGGTAATCCACTAGGATCAATCCTTGCACAAAGATTATGATACTTTCAGAGGTGAATCATTCAGCCTCTATCTAAAAGTGTCTAGTAAGGACATTTGTTCATGACTATCCCTTGTAGTTTTGCAAGAAAAATTAAGACGTATAGCCCTACAAGAACCCAAAATGCATAGTCTTGCAAGCGAGATTGATACCTCTTGGACCTACACAAGTTGAATGTATTCCCCTTGCAGTCTTGTAAACAAGATTGAGACCAAAAAATGGCCCTACAAGCCAAGTCAAATGTAGTCTTGCTTTGACAGATTGAGGCAACTAGGCCCTAGACATGAAGAAGCATTAGGAATAGAAAATAGCCATGTCTTCCCTCTCTTTGGATTGAAGGAAGATTTTTATTATAGTAGGGTGGAGTACCCAGGTTTTCTTTTTCCCCACTTGGGTTGTTCCCAAAAGATTGCTCTCTTGGCAGGACCTCTATAGGTAAATGCAAGAAAAGTAAACGGATAGCTAATGAAGGTCAAGATTTCTAATTTTCCCAAAAGAAAAAGAGCATACTCTCCTACTTCATAGTGTCTGCCAAACACATCAAGTACATGTTCATTTACCAAAATAAAAGTGTTGTTTGCCGAAGTTCAATCAAACATGTTTGTGTTTTTTATTCTCTCAGAGAGCAAAGAGCATAATCCCCTAATGTCTAAGTTCACACAAATAAACAACACCCTAGTTAAACTATGTGCCTAAGAAATCATCTAATAAATAACACAATTTGTTTGGTTGATGAAGTCACAAAGTAATCTGCAAGCACAAGCATTAGTATTTTCCACAACTTTCTTTCTTTCAAGAAGCGTCCTACAAGCACAAAACGTTAGTAATCTAAAAAAAAGTGTGCTAGTGAAACTTTAGCAAGAGGATCTTCGTCTGAATGTCCTGCAAAAACCAGTGAAGCTACAAAACCAGAGAGAAAAAAGATCACACAAGACATGCAAAGGGTTAGAAAATCAAAATTAGCTCAAGAAGACCCCTTAAAATGCTCTTTGTTCCTAAAATGACAAACCACAGAGACCAAACTATCACTGAAATTCATACGGAAAATAGTAGCTCTCATACGACAAAACATACATCAATCAAGGCTCATACGACAAATGTATAAGTCCAAATGAAAAAATAAATGCAAATAAGTCTCATACAATAAATAGTATATCACCATACGACAAACTACTATTCCATGAATTGTCATACAAGCTGGAATCAAGCTTCCCACGACAATGAACATAGTTTTGTCAAAATGTGAGAAAATCATGAAAACGAGGCAAAAAAGAACTTTCTACCCCACGGTGGGTGCCAAATGTGTGTGTGGTAAAATGTGTGATTAGTCTACAACCAAACACTTCAATAAACCATTACATGAAAGGGGTTAGTATTAAAATGCAGATCCAATGTAACATAATAAAAAAAACCCTTGAAATTGGCTTATTGCTTCCTAGTTGAAGCGAGTGTAGTTCTCATGACTTGCCCATCAGATTGGACATGGAAAATCAGTGACTTGACTACTCCAAAATGGAAGATTCAATGCAAGAGGGAGCAAGATGCATAGACTTGCATACTTTTCTCTCAAAAGATTTTGAAAATGAAAATGCATGAACTAGCAAACTAAACTAGACAACAAAATTAACTTTTGGTTGATTTGAATTAATTTTTCATCCTTTTTTTTATCTCCTTCTTTGGTGCTTATGGAGTACAATGCCCACTTAATATACATCTTGTTCCCCTCACCGGTGTGACTCCTCCATGCGACTATTGTTCGTTATAATTAATTAAAGTTAGTTGTCGTGGGTTTAGTCAACTATTAGTATTAGTCGATGGTATATATTAGGTTTTATATAATATTGGCTAATAATCGTAATATTACTATTACTAATTAATTATTGTTATTTTTTTATTGATATTACTAAGAGTATTGGTTATTCTATTGATTTATAAATTATTAATTAATTACATTAATTAGTAATATTGGTATTACATTGATTAACATGTTTAAGATGGTATTCACAATAATAGAACAAGCATATATATATATATATATATAATGGTTCGTTACATTGAATTCACTTCCAGTGAGTTTAATACATTTTTTGAAGAGCATGGGATAAGAAGGCAGATGTCTACTCTGCGGACCCCTCAGAAAAATGGAAAAGTGGAAAGGAAAAGCATAATCATTCTAGATACTATTAGGACAATGATGTTGGAAGGAAATTTTTCACATGTTTATTCAAGAAAAGTTGTGAGTATTGTTGTTTACACTCTCAACCTGGTGAATGTTAAAGGTGATACCAGTAAGACTCCTTATGAATTATGGTGTGGTCATCTTCCTACTATTAAATATTTTATAATTTTTGGAAGCAAGTGTTATATCAAAAGGGATGAAGATCTGGGAAATTTTGATGGTAGATGTGATGAAGGGATATTTCTTGGTTATTCTACTAAAAGAAAGGCCTATAGATGTTATAATAATAGACTGAGGAAGATATTTGAAAGTAAAAATGTTAAGATTGATGAAAGCAATATGAGATAATCTAGATCCTGCAGATATGATTCAAATGATCAGAATGATACTACAAACCAAGGAAAGAAACCTCAAACCCAAAATCAAGTTCAAATAATTCTGGGGAATCCAGGAGAAGAAAATAGTGCTAAAGAAAGAACACAAGAGTCTGGAATTCAAGAAAAACCTAAGACTCCTAGGTATGTAAGGTTGAATCATTCTAAAAATCAGATAATAGGAGATAGAAATAAAGGTGTTCAAAATAGAAGAATAATTGTTGAAGATAGAGTTCAGTATTGTTTGATTTCAAAGATTGAACCTAAGGATGTGAATGAAGCATACAAAGATGAACATTGGGTAAGAGAATTTAAAGAAGAATTGTTGCAAATTGAAAAAGAATAGTACATGGGTTCTTGTTCCTAGACCTATTAAAGACAAAAATGTAACTGGAAGTAAATAGGTCTTCCAGAACAAATCAAATAAGAAAAGTGAAGTTGTTAGAAATAAATCAAGACTTGTTATAAACAATATTCATAGATGGAATGAATTGATTTTGAGGAAACTTTATCCCTAGTCAAAAGAATTGAAGTCATAAGACTGTTGCTTTCTTTTTCTATGTACAATGATTTTAAATTCTATCAAATGGATGTCAAGTCAGCATTCCTGAATGGTGAATTGGAAGAAGAATTGTGCATTGAGAAACCGGGTGTATTTCAATTGTCTAATCAAGATGATATGGTTTTCTGATTGAAGAAAGTTTTGTATGGACTGAAGAAAGCCCCAAGAGTGCGGTATTCTACATTCGATAAGTATCTATTGAAGCTTGGATTTAAAAAAGGTACTTATGATAGTAATTTGTATTTCAAGATTGATCATGATAACATTCTAATTATTGAAGTTTTTGTTGATGCTATTATCTTTGGAGGGAATGATAGTTTGAGTAAAGAATTTGCTGATGAAATGAAAAATGAATTTGAAATGTCTATGATTGGAGAGATGAAATTATTTTTAGTTTTTTAAATCACATAGTCAAAAAATGGGATTTTTATATCTCAATCCAAGTATGTAAAAGAGTTATTGAAAAAGTTAGGAATGGGAGATTCAAATCCAGTTGGTACTCTTATGGTGACTAAATGTAAATTGACTAAAAATGATGACTCGCCTAAGGAAAATAAAAACTAGATACAAATCTATGGTTGGTGGATTTATCTATTTGACTCAAACCAGACCTGATATCATGAATGTTGTTTATATTGTTTCTATATTTAAAATTGATCCTAAGGAATCTCATGTTGTAGCTATGAAAATACTTTTCAAATATTTGAAAGGGACAGTTGATTATGGTCTATGGTATCCTAAAGGTGATGATTTTACTTTAAGTGTCTTTACTGATGTTGATTAGGGAGGAAATATGCATGACAGAAAGAGTACTAGTGGTGGTGCATTTTTCTTGGGAAAAATATTGGTTTCATGGTTGAGAAAAAAGTAGATTTATACTTCTTTATCTAGTGTTGAGGAAGAATATATTGTTGTTGCAATCAATTTTACTCAGGTGATATGGATGAAGCAGATGTCAAAGGATATCAAAGTGTTGTATAATGAACCTATTGCTATATATTGTGACAATTCAAGTGCAATTAGCATTTATAAGAATCATGTATTTCATTCAAAGACTAAACATATATGTATCAATTCTCACTTTTTGAGAGAAAAGGTAAATCAGAAGGAAGTCAGATTGGAATATGTGACTACTAAGGAACATATTGCAGAAATTTTTATATCTTGTGATCTGGATTGATGATTGGTGGCTACTACTAAGAGGGAGTAGTCATTCTTGTGTTTTGTGAGTTAGATGTTTATTTTTTATGGTTTTGGAAAATATGTCCCATTTTCCTTGATGTTAAAGGGGGAGAGTAAGTCATGTGAAAAAGAGTTGTGTGCAAAATCTAAGGGGGAGTTTTTATTTCCTTGTCATTGATTTTTTTTCACATTATACGTTTCCATCAATGAAAAAGGGGGAGATTGTTGGAAGAAAGTGAAAATATGTGTTTGAGAGATGTGTTGGTGTTTTCATTGATGTCAACATATTTTGTTGGATTAATCTATGGAAAGGTAAGTGGTGAGAGGGGAGGGGTGAATCAGTACTTATAAAAAAATTTAACTATTATTTTTTACTCTTCACCGAACTGAATATCATTTATAAATACATTAAAAAGCATGTAAATTAAATTAGAAAACCATGACAAATAACTCTATGATTATGGTCACACAGAAATCCTTTGTTAGAGGAAAAAACTATGGTGGGGATGGAATCGAAAATCCTTCACTTTTGCAGAATAAAAGTTTCTTGGTTAGAGATACAATGTTAGCTACTTCTGGTAGCTTAACCAGTTAGGAGTATTATACTCAGTCAAGAGTACAAAATACTTATTTAGTCTACCTGGTCAAAGGATTTTATGATCTCTCATCTAACAGATATACCTGATTAGATGATTTACAAAATAAGACATGTTAGGGCCTACCCACTGAATGAGATTTCTACTCTCCTAACTATTACAAAAATGTTTGCAAGTATGCATGAACCATAATGTTTTTTAGACTCTTTATGCTATGTAAGTGCATTACCTCATTCTGCACTTGGTAACTTATATATTTTGCACCCTATAACTTCTACATCCTATCTTCATCTCTCTTGTTGTAACTACTTATTTCTCTATAACATTCACCATCTCTCTATCATCTTGATGTTTTGTTCATTTTATATGATCTTAAGGAGGTTAACCTAATTTGGATCCTTCTCATTCTATGGTGGAGGTGAGGTGGTGCAAGGTTGGTTTCATTCTCAATTTATTTATTATGCTTGTATTTTATTGGTTGAGTTGCCTTGTGATCATGTGCAATCATGTTACTAAAATCCCAATGTTCTACCTAACTTATGTCTTGAATATTGTGAGAGTTTTCTGGCTCGACATCCAGGTTCAATGTATTCAAAATTAAATTTTTATGTCATCTCTAGTGTGTTCAATAATGTGCTCTGATC
Organism: Thuja plicata; assembly: GCA_018584345.1. Classification (NCBI taxonomy): domain Eukaryota; kingdom Viridiplantae; phylum Streptophyta; class Pinopsida; order Cupressales; family Cupressaceae; genus Thuja; species Thuja plicata. Next base: position 489,993 of record MU222311.1, on the reverse strand, counting down.
TTTCTCGATGATATAATGTTTTCTCGGTGACTAACTCTACTTTGTCACTCAGTGACTAAATATGCTATGTGACTCGGTGACTAACTCTGCTCTGCGACTCGGTGACTAACTCTTCTCTGTGATTTGGTAACTAACTATGCTCTATGACTCGGTGACTAACTTGGCTTGATAATTGTCCTCTTCTTAACTCATTTCTTGCTATTGTTCAGTGTTCAGTGTCATTGATACTCTACTTTACCAACTGTCTACCTTAGTGTATTCTTCCTTTTATTATTTGTCTTCATTGACTATTATGACTTTGACAAAAATAATGACAAAAAAATATCTCATAGGAGTATCAATCTCCCCCCTGGCATTAGTTGGCATTTTGAAAAAAACTTCAAAGTCATTGTTCCCTCCATAACTGCTCTAAGAATTTTATTAACCAAGTTCACTTATAGGAAACTAAAGCATTTCTTGTGCAAGCTAGCTGGTGAGTTATAGGGGTATCTTTCTCATGGGTTGGAAAATCTTGATGACTAACTCCTGGGTCATTTTGACATACATTTGGCTCAGCTTCACACTCCTCATCCATATTTTGAGGAATGTCTGGAATCTCAGACTGGCTGGGAGAATCATCCAGAACAATATGAATAGGAGTTTCCTCCTCAAATTGTTTAGGGGAAGCGGTCTGACTTTCGGTGGGTGCTTTAGGAGTCTGCCCTCTTATCCTAGAACTTCTTCTTATAGGTATTTCCTCAACCTCTATGGCCTTTTTCTTACTAACCCTTTTTTTTTTCTCTGCTACAGCAGTAGTGGCTGCAGGAACTGACTTCATTTTCTTCTTTCTTGAGACTTGAGGGTTTTGTGGCTCAGTTGCAGGAACCCAAGTTTCTCCTACTAACTTTTGTTTTCCTTTTGTTTGGGCGGCAGTAGGTATATTGCTCATGTGAGTGGGTAAAGGCATATTTTCTTGTAAATTTTTTATTTCTACCCCTTGGGTACTTTGCTTGGCAACTGGGTCAAGGGAAACTGCATTATCTTGGATAATTTGGACATTAGGGTAATTTTGAGGCTATAGGGTTTTATGATGGAAAAACTCTACCCATGTCATAGGGGAGGCATCCCTAAGAGATCTTTCTATGAGTAATTTAATTAGGGCATGGTGAGTAACAGAGTTGTCTTTCCCTTTTTGGGTTTCTTCGGCACTAATGCACGGCATATTAAACAAAAAATTGGGTGCATTCATTGGGATATTATGTCATACATAACTAAGTAGCTTAAAATGATGCACATGAAAATTAGAGAATCATCCTTTATAGGTGAAATACCTGATAATGTGTGTGGCCAACTCCTAATATGGTGGAGGAATGGACATCCTTTTGCATCCTTGTTTAGTGATCTCCAATGGAGGGTCTCTTGGTAGGGTGAACTGAGCCCTGGCTGACCTAGAATCGTGCGCATTGGGGTAGTGTTCCCCTGCTACTGGTAAACTGATTACTTCCACTATTCACTCTTATGTTGCAACAACTGTCAACCCCCATACCATTTCTTGGCCTTCATCAAATGTGTTTGCAAATTCTGCTACTGCTTCCTCATCAAACTCCATCAATTTTAAGAAATATCCCAGCCATCCGTAGGCATTAAATCTTCTTACCGCCTCAACATCAGATAGTAAAATACCATGAACCACTGGTTCATGCCACTGCAATTGGCCCCCCATTTGTGCTTACCAAATTCAACCTCTACTCTTTTCTTGATAATTACCTTCTTCTCTTTTGAATTTCAGACTACCTCTTGTAAAACCACAGACCCTCTTTCACATTCTTCTGGTATTCTTGATATAAACAATAATAATATACTTTAATAGAATGAATCATAGATATTCATGCAAGAGCGAGAGTTATATCATGGTTTTAATATGGGGTCACATCTAGTCTAACAATTAGGGGTTTATTTGGAATAAAGGTACGACACTTGACACTTGTGTGATGCGGGAGCTGGATTTTAATTAAGACAATGCCAAAGTACAGATTTGTGGATCTTAACAAGTAAATAGAAATGACATTTTAAGAATTAGCACACTTCCCTACCCCCTACAAAATATTGACAAGTTTCCTCACTTGTCAGACTTGGCAGAAGGTACAGAACTGGATTAAGGTGGCAACGATACATTTATTGTAGTATTCGATATAACCAATGAAATATATGCACTAAAAATGGAAATAAATTTGAAAAGCTCATACCTATTAATTGATCATCGCACGTGCCAGGAAATATTGGTGAGAGTGAAATGATGGCATCGGTGGTCGGCATGCTTCAGCACACGATCTCTTTATTGAAAGCATAGAAATATGATGACGTGGAAGGTGGGTGGATGGAAAATTAAGAAATGAAATGGATTGAAAAAGAAGAATGTAGAAAGTGAATGGAGAATTTGAACTTTATGTAAACATAAAGTTTTTATTATGGTCATGCTTTGAAGGAATTCTTATTAAAGAGTTGTAGGAAGAAGGTTGACACCCTCTGCTGTAGGAAGTGTTACCTATTGTTCCTTTAAAATTGGCTGGTTGAATTGCTCCAGGAAGCCTTCTTTCATCTGTGGCTGGTGATACAATTTTAGCCTATGTCCATTGAATAGTAGCTTGAAGTGTACATGGTCAATTGTTGTCAACTGGACTGCTCCATTTGTAAATACATGGCTTATTTCATATGGACCCAGCCATCGTGTCTGCAACTTGCTTGGTATCTCTTGGAATCTATAATCATATAACAATGCCCAATCTCCAACTTTGAACTACTTACTCTTAATATGGGTGTCATGCCACTGTTCTCTTTGCTTTTGGACAATTTCCGTGTGCTGCAGGGCAGACTTGCACATTTCATCCAAAGAATTGAGATGTAGCAAGTGCTCTCTCTGTGCTGCAGGAAGATCAATATTTAACTGCAGCGCTATTCTTAATGTTTTGTGTTCAAATTCAATCGGTAGCATTTCTATTTTACCATATAATAGTTCAAACAGAGTGAACCCTATGGTGGTCTTCCATATTTTTCTATACTCCTAGATGGCTTCTGATAGTCTGCTACTCCAATCTCAGCAATGCAAATGAATTGTCTTTGTTAAGATTGCTTCTATTTCCTGATTTGTTACTTCTGCTTGTCCATTGGCTTGGGGGTGATAGGGGATTGATTTTTGATGTCTGATATTATATTCCTTCATGAGCTTTGTTATCAGATTAGAAGTGAATTGGGTACCTTGATTAGTAACAAGTTCTCTTGGCACGCCATATCTAGTAAAAATTTCTTCATACAAAAATTCAGCAACTTTATGATCTCTGGCATGCTTCATTGCTCTGACTTCGACCCATTTGGTCAGGTAATCTGTGCACACCATAATGTATGACTTCCCATTGGATGGAGGGTCTATTGGGCCAATAAATTCCATACCCCATTTATCAAATGGTGTTACCACCACCTGTGGGTTTAAGGGCATTTCATCTGATCTTGTTGGTCAGCCCATTCTTTGACATTTGTCACACTTCCTTATATAACTGGCTGCATCTTTGTGAAGGGTAGGCCAGTAGTAGCCATTTGTTAAAATCTTCTGTGCTATTCTTTTGGCTGCAAAGTGCCCTCCACATGGTTCATTATGACATGCATGAAGAATGTCATATGTCTCATCTTCTCTCACACATCTCCTCATGACTTGGTCAGGTCCAGTGTAAAATAATG
>MU222311.1:472586-486232 GCA_018584345.1 Thuja plicata | reverse complement strand
ATAATGTGCTATCAATCCAAGAGAAATGGAAGCTTTTCTCTACAAGCAGCTTCTTATCCTTATAAGAGAAATGTGTTGGCATTTTGTTAGCTACTAGGTAATTAGCTATATCAGCATACCATGGATTCTGGATAGCAATATGAAATAAATTTTCATCTAGAAATGCATCATCTATCAAAGTGGTATCTTCTTCAGTATGATGAATTCTAGATAGATTATCAGCTACCACATTTGCTTTCCATGGCTTGTCAATGATTGTTATATCAAATTCTTGCAAAAGAAGGAGCCATCTTGCTAACCTACCTGTGATGGTAGGTTTGTTCATAAGATACTTAATTGTTGCATGGTCAGTATGAACAAAGATAGGATAACCAGTCACATAATGGCAGAATTTGTTCAGAGCATAAACTACTGCTAGCAATTCTTTTTCATTCATTGTATAGTTTAACTCTGGTCCATGTAGACTCTTACTAATATAATAGATTGCTTTTTCAAGGTTTTAAGACTTTTGTCCTAAGATAGCACCTACGACATAGTCTGAAGCATCTGTATGTATGTGAAATGGAAAAGTCCAGTCAGGACCCCTAAGTACTAGTGCAGTTGTCAAAAGTGACTTGAGCTGCAGGAAGGATTCATCACATTCTTTTTTCCAAGCAAATTCAACTTCTTTGGTAAGTAAGTTTTACATAGGACTAGCTATTTGACTAAAGTTCTGGATAAACCTCCTATAATAGCCAACATGACCTAGGAAAGATCTGACATCTTTTTTCTTAGTAGGAATAGGGAGTGTAAGAATTACCTCTATCTTTGCAGGGCCTACCTGGATTCCAGCTTCAGAGATAAAATGTCCCAACACCACTCCTTCCTGCATCATCAGAAAGCACTTTTCACTGTTGAGAGATAGGTTATGTTCCTCACATTTGATTAGTAATTTCTCCAAGCTCTTCAGAGCTTCCTCAAATGTGACACTAAATGTAGTGAATTCATTTATGTAGATTTCCATGCAATCATGTGATATATCAGCAAAGATGTTGATCACAGCTCTCTAGAAGGTAGCAGGTGCATTGCATAATCCAAATGGTAATACTAAATAGGCATATGTTCCCCAAGGGCATGTGAATGTGGTATTTTCTTGATCTTCAGGGGAAATGCTTATCTGATTGTATCCACTGTATCCATCTAGAAAGGAAAAATATTTCTTTCCAGCCAAATTATCCAAGACTTGTTCAATAAAAGGTAAAGGAAAGTGGTCCTTCTTTGTAGCATTATTTAATTCCCTGTAATCCACACATATCTTCCACTTACCTCCTTTCTTAGGTACAATGACCAATGGTGATACCCACTTGCTATCAGAGATTGGGTAGATGAATCTAGCATCCAACAACTTCTGCAACTCAGTTTTAACTATTTCTCTTAGTGTTGGATTTATTCTCCTCTGTGGTTGATGAGGTGGCAAGCTTCCATCACAGATGTAGATTCTGTGGGTGCAGAGTTTAGGGTTTAGTTCCTCCATATCCCCATAATCCTATGCAAAGGCTTTTTCATGCTGACTGAGGAGCTTGGTTAACAATGCCAACTGTGATTGGGATAGCTTTTTATTTACATGTAGGTTACGCCCAGAGGAAAGTTCTACTATTGTTATTAGCTCTGCCATTAACACTTCGAGCACTGGACTTCTTTCTATTTCACTTGTCAGTAATTGATCAATCATTTCAGGGGTTGCTAGAGATATACAGTCCTCATAGGTACATAGCTATAAAATAGAACTTTATGAAACATCTTTAGCCATAATACATTCATTGGTAAGAATGCTCTGTATCACATCATCTTCCTCTTGCATCTTTAGAAAATATTGCCTATGCAACATCATGAGCTAGGCTACATAGGTTCTCCCAAGTCTAGCTAGGGTTGGGCAGGAGGATATAGGTCTAGCTTCCTTATGGCTTGACCATTTTAAATTGTCATACTACCTGATCTATAATTAATTTTGGCATCAGTGGTGGCTAACCAGGGTCTTCCCAAGATTACAGGATAGCCAACAAAGTTTACTTTAGGTGATAGGATAAGAAAATCAACAGGATACTCCCATGAATCTATGGTTACTATCACATCTTCTATGAGACCCTCTAGAGTAACAGTTAAACTATTAGCAAGTTGTAACATTGTGGCTATTGTTCTTAAGCCTTCTATGCTTAGCCTATGCATTGTATCTTTAGTCATCACATTTATTGCTGCTCCCAAATCAACTAGAGCATTTTTCACAGTCTGTCCATTTATTATCAGGTCAACTACTGGACTGCCAAGATCTGAATACTTTGGTATTACCACCTTTCCTAACATGATATCTGCTAATTGCCCTACAACATATACTATTTGAGGGTCTTTCTTCTTCTGTCCTGGCTTTTTAAGGTATGCTTCCTTAATAGCCTTTCCATAAAGAGGTATATCTTTGATACCTTGGAATAGAGGATTTCAATGTTCATATTCTTCAGCTGCTCAATAATATCAAATGTTTCTTCCTCTTGGGGTATAGGTTTTTCTTTGTTTAGCCTATGTGGAAAGGGTGGATTTGAAGTGTCAAAAATAGTTCTACTGGGGATATCAGTCAGCTAGCTAGTATTTGGTAGTGTGGCTTCTGGAAGTAGTGTTGTAGGAGTGTCTACAACTTCCATGATAATAGGATATTCAGGTGTAGGCAGTGTGGTACCAGACCTCAAATGGATATCAGCTATCTCTAATGAATAATTAGGGCACTGCTAAGTGTTAGTAGTGTACGTTTGTTGCTGTTGTTCTTTGTTGTTTGGATTCGGCTATGGTTGAGCAGGCAATTGGGTTGGCTTTGGATTAGCATTAGTTGATGTAGGAGGTGGCATTATTGTAGGTGGTTGCACTAGAGGTGGTAATTTTGGACAGCCATAATTTTGGTTAGGCCACTGTGGAGGCCCCCTCCATTGATTAGTTTGTTGCAAATTTTCTTGTGGTGGTTACCATTGATTATTTTTCTAGTTAGGCCATTGGTTATTCTGCTAGTTTGGCCACTAGTTATTTTGCTAGTTTGGCCACTGAGGTTGAGAGTACTGAGAAGTGTTCTAATAATTTTGGTTTTATCACTGATTATTGTTAAAATTTGAAAATTGTAGAGGATCTTGTGGCATACCTTATTGTGAAGCCCATGGTCAACGTTGAGCAATGAAGAACACTTGGTCATTGTCTCCTTCTATCTTCATGTAGTTACTTGGAAAATGTTGATTTTCCAGGTTTGCTACCAGCTTACATCTGCAGTCTTTCTTCTGTTTGCCGCAGTGTGGATAGTACTCAACCAATTGTGATTCAGCTTCTACATGCTTCTTCTTGGTAGTCATTGTGTCAAGATGTGTAGCTACATCATTTATAATATCTTACTTGAAATCTGTGAGCAAATTAGATATCTCCAGCTTTGAAACGCCCAAACCAATCCCTTTTGTGACTATGGGCCGGTATCCTCTGCCTTTCTTCACAGTTGACCTTGAGGAGTTGAGACAAATTTTCTTGAGGTCATCCCAAGAGGATTGGGATATGTCTCCACCATCCATCAAGTCTAATACTTCCAGACAGTTTTTGTTTACCCCTCTCAAGAAGACTAGTTTCTATGAATCCTCTACCAGTACATGCTGGGGATTCTTCTGCATTGTGTACAAAAAATGTGAAACATAGTCCTCCAATGTTTCATCTTTATTTTGAGACATCCTAAAGATATCATCTCCTTTTGGGTCACTGCCTTTGCAATAATCTTTATATTTCTGCAGAAATAATGTTTGCATCTCATCCCAGGTACCTGCTGCATTGGCTCCTAAGCCCATGAACCATTGTAAGGCTGACTCTTTCAGTGTTGCAAGAAACAACTTGAGCTTATGGGCATCGGTATTATAGTCGAAGCTTCGATAGAGTATGTCAAACTCAAACAAGAAAGTGTCAAGATCCTCCATTATAAGACCATAAAACTTTGAAAGAGCAGCTTTGGGTATATTTTTGAGATTAGCATTGTTTATAAGGCTTGGGAGAGGAAATGGGAAAGTATGGTGTGCCATTACTGGAGGTATTTGATTATGGGGTTGCTGCTGGAAAGGAGCATTAGCTACTGGATTGTTAACAATATGTGGATTTGGACTAGAATTATCTAGAAAGTTGGCCAAGATTTCTGCAAAAGGTCGGAAGCCGCTTATATCAATTGGTTCTGCTCTAGAGGAAGATGATGTAGGAAAGTCGGGGCTTGCATCTTCAAAGGGTAACTCAACTTCTTCAACTTCCTCATTCAAATTAGCAAACTCTGCTGGGAGGAATCTACCATATTCATCTCGTCGCCTTTCTCTTCGATGCATGCAATTGAATTCTTCATGCTTGTGAAGCAATTTTTAGGGATACAAATATAAAAACTAATCTAGGAATGAAACAAAATGACTCAAAAATGTTCCTAGCTTGTCACCATCCCCGGCAACAGCACCAAAAATGAACCGCCTCACAATAGGTGTGGAATAATCATGCTCAAGGCCTTTCTTAGGAATGGTTTATTCAATATAAGGACTACTTTTCCCGTTATGAGGTGCATTTAACTTGTCAACCCAGGGATGTATACTTGAAATGGTTAGCACGATATGTGCACTAGGTTCCTTAAGGAGTCATTCTACTTATGCTGCAGGAAGGTAAAAATGCATAAAAGAAACCTACACTAGTGCTGCAGGAAAAGAATACATTTATCTCCTTACTGAAATGAATGTTAGAAATTGCAAACTCTACTTAAACCTATACTTTCAGCCTAGAACATCCATTATAACTATTCTTGCAGATGTTGCAGGAACATTCACAAGGTACAATACTGTAGGAAGAAATTGTAACTTCTATCTGAAATACTGGAAATGCTAGAAATGCTAGAAATGCTGGAAATGAAATATATTCTATTCTAACCTATTCCACCTCCCAAGTGGGCCCCCTTGGTCAGTTTCTACTAATCTATTAACAAAGAATGTAAACCAAGAATTACTTCATTGTATTTCAAAAACTCATTACATAAAAACAATACATGAAACTTGAAATAGATTGCTATAACATACAACAGTTTTCTTCCAAAAACTTCTTTCTCTAACTTTCTTATCTAACTTTAAACTATTGGTCCAATCCATATATATAGAGGATCGAACACTTATTAAAAAATAGAAAAGAAACTATCTTGCCAAAAACATGCCGGAGAAGAAGATGGAAATGCAACAGCCCACGGTGTGGGTAATAAAGCTCGGGCGACCAGTTCAACATAATAAAGTGCAGAGGGAATATAACAACACTACATCCCTACATCCTAGAATAATGGCTCCTCCATTGTAGCAATCATGTTTCCTAGTGTTGTGATGATCACTCCGTTGTAGTTGGTCCTCAACAGTCTTCCTTGAATGCTATCGACCACTCTCCAACCGCTTTCTCTCCTGTCAAGTTAGTTATGATGTGGAAATATTCATGCAACAAGCTTAATCAAATTAAATCTAGATATTAGAACATATATTCTGATGGTTTTATGAAATACTTCACTACATGTATAATATTAGCAAAATATGTCATAAACATCTACCCATGGTTTATCAGTTCTATATGGACTTTATCACAAGTTTTGACTGGCTAGGCTCTCAAATGTTTTGTCAAAAACTATAATAGAGTATTTAAAATTATACAAAATAAAGGCAATAATTTGGCCTTATCAGTCATCAAAATTGTATACATCTCTTGTACAATTCATCCTAAGATAATACATCTTATAACATATCATAGCTCGGTCAAAATTATTGTGTAACTTCCCCTATGCTCATACTTGTATCTCCCTTATGTACTATATCCATACATACTATATTATCCCCCTTTATTGACAAATATGCCAAAATCAAAATTGCTTAGGGCTCGGTAGGATATATTATACCTTATCAAAAATGTGAGTGTACTTATTTTGTATATTGTCTAGGGATGACTCCCATGCATCTTTGAGTGTTTTAAGTATAACAATTTGAGTAGAAACATCAGCTATCATTCCAATTATGGTTTCCAGTGAACTACCATCAGGGGTTTTGACTAAATCCTTGGCCTTCTTCCAATGCATTTGCATTGATTCGCTATGGGGAATCAATAGTGATTGTAGCTTTTGAGTTTATATCCTTCTCTTATTCTCTTCTTGTCTTTGTTCTTGTTGTTTCTCCATCAAGTTCTTCAACCTTGAGTTATAAAATTATAAAGAAGCAGGCTCAGTAGAAACATTTTTTAGCTGCTCGGTCTCAAAAGACTCATCTTTCTTCTTGATATCATTGATAAAGTGTGAAATGGAACATACTTTCTGAAATATTGAAAGAATATGAGACAATTTTGTCTTAATATCGGTAGAGGCATCAGAAAGTGATAATTTATCAACTACAATGTTGTTTAGGATTGATTCAATCATTTGCACTCCCATCTTCCTTGAATGAACTTTCATGATGTATTCGGTAGTGTCTTGATTTGGATTTTGGACTTGTTCCACTAGTCCTTCTACCTGACTAATGATATCTTTTGTTTCATCAACAGTGGCATCTGGGAAAATGTCCTATAAGATAGCCTTGACACTTTCCAATACATCAGTATTCTTCCTCTTTTGTAGTAATTTGTTTTGCAATTCCTTAAGTTTCACTAATTTTGCATACTCAGTCATTTCATCATAGTCCATAGTAGATAGGTTGACATTTGGTAAAATGATTGGTTGACTCATATCTACATATTTCCTCTTTTTTTATTTCTTCTTCTTTGTTAACTTCTTTGGTGAATGTGATACCTTTAGTGCATTAGATGTTGTCTCTATTGTACTTATTCTAGCTCTTTGCTCTTCTTGTTTGTTTTTTTGCTTATTCTCCTCTTGTTTCTCCTTTATTTTTTCTCTTCTATTGTGTCCTCTTTCTGCTCATCTTATTGTATCTTGGCTTCCTTCAGTTCATTTTTTCCTTAGGCTCATCTTTGTCGAGCTCCTATTGTTGTGTAACAGACTCGGTTGGGGAACCGATTCGGTGTTCAGTGTTGTTGGTTTCTCGATAGTTGTATCCTTCTATGTGTCTTTCACTTCCTCAACTTCATTTTCCTTCTCTTTCTTTATTTCCTTTAGAGGTTTGGTAGTTGTCTCTTTTGTATCCATATTTGTAGTACTATCACCTTGAGTTGTGTGATAATCTATTACTTGATAGTAGAATCAATAGTAGCCTTATCATTGATGTTCATTTGTTCTGTATCAATGTCTTCAATTTCCATAATATTATCATCTTTTGATGTATCATCAACAGGATCTTTTTTAGTAATAACTTCATCGGTGTCTATTGTCAAATCAATAGGATTATTCTTACCTTGATCATTTGTTACAACTTCATCGGTTATGATTTCCTTTACTTGCTCAGCTTGAGATTCAGGCTCTTTGATGTTAAATATCTCTCTCCATTTTGTATTGGTTTCCAACTGTAATTTCTCCAAGTCTCCTGTCATAATCCTTAAAGATCTTGATTTTACAAGAAATTGTTTAGAGTGTGTTGTTTCAAGGTCTCTTCAATTTATTCAATAGATATATTTGGTACAGTTAGCACAAGAGATATTTCTCTCATTTGTTTTTCAGCATTCATAGCATATTTCCATCTTGAATCTATGTTGGTGTATAAATCAATGGGAAAAACCTTGAAAACTTAAAGTAGTGTGTATCTGAATTTGTGTAAAGAGTAAACAATTGCATCTTTAATTTTTTCCTTGTTCTCTTTACTTTGAGTGTTGTACTTTTCTCATTTCATTCCTCTGAACGTTCCATTCTTCTTCATTGTGTCTATTTCATCTAGACTTCCTGGTGGTGGAGGTGTGTTTTTCACAACTTTGAATTCGTGCATATCTTCATTCTTTGTGCCACTGTCTAGTGGTAGCTTGAATTTTCTCCTTGGTCTAGTGTTTTCCTTCTTTCTTCTTACATATGTCTTCTCTTTTGGTTTAGTAGAATTATTCTTTTCTTTTGATGATACTATAGACCTTGTTGATCATCTAGTAGATTTGGGGCTCGGTGAAGGCTTCAATACTTGTGGTTTATTTCCTTCCACTTCAGATGGTTCTGCCTCATCTTCTTCATTGTCAATTCCCAAATCCTTCGTCAGATTAGTACTAATCTTTCTATATTTTCTTTGAATTTTAGGTGCCAAGCTAATGTTACTTAATCTTAGTCTTAACTTCTTCATATTTTCCATACCTCTTGGCTCTTTTGTCATCGGGCTTATCTAAGAGAGTTTCAATTTGTTCAGATGAAAATTATATGTCCATGTCAGATCCCATAGGTTGTAGACATACTCTCCTAGGCTCAATTGCGTTTATGATGCATGAGTTGGTGTCTACCTCAAAACAGATAGAATTGTGATATTTCTCAACTAATTGAGGTAGAACTCTAAATTTCTGATGCATCCTAGCTTTGAATTTGGTGAAGTGGTCATTCATAATAATGTCAAAATTCTCTCCTAGACTTGGAATGTACTCACTTATTTGATAGATGACTGGTTTATCAACATTTCATTTCACACTTCCAATAGATGGAAATAAGTTCTCAAAATAAAAGTATATGCATACCAGTAGTGAGCTGAACTTAAATGTATTTATATTGGTTCTCCTTATAGTATTCATGTTGTCTTCAAGTTGTTTCAACAGTATCTAACATAGATCAATCTACATATCTTTCTTTACAATCTTGTAAGCCATATCAACAACTCCACAAGGTACATTGTCCACTCATGATGATTAAAATAATTGGTAGGACAAGATGTTGCATGAAAAATTTAACTTGGGGTCTTCAATAGTAGACATATTAAGACCTCTTCCATCCCATTTGTCTTTGGTTAACTCACTCAGCTTGTTCTTCTTAATCTTTCTGATAGCTTTAGGCTTGTCTCCAATTGGGTAACTAGTTACAATGTGTAACACATCCTTTTTATCTTCACAGGTTGATCTAGGGACATACATTGGTTGTGTATTCAGCTAAGGTCCATCCTTATCCACGTATTTTTGAATACCTTTGAGATATGCAGGGCATGTGTCAAACCTTTTTAATCTAGATGAACATGATTTCTCTTTAGTTTCTCATCTGCACATAACTTCTAGTAAGATGAATCAATCTCTGATTCACAAATCTCCTCAACCTTACAATGGAAGAACATTTGAATGTCCTCAGTCAATAGAACTCTATCTAGAATGGATGAAATTTCTCCCATCATGTCTAGTTCAGTTGCCTTCATAGGAGGTATCTTGTACTTAGGATTCATGAGCTCAACATTCTCAACCATAACTGGGTTTTGAGATTTCGGGGCCATATCCTCTTGTCAAATACAAATCTTCTAACTAGGGTTTGTTCCTATGACTTGATTACACCAACTCGGCTAGGGAAACACCACAAATACCTTAAGTAGATTCAAATATGCTCAAAGTGGTATAGGACTACCTTCACTATAATGCCCCGTCAGGGAACCCAAGAGAGATTAACCTAGAACATGATACTATGTGTGCTGAATATTTTTTTTTAAAGTTAACATAAAGAGACATACATTCATGCGGAAGAAATTACCATTTATACACATGTCTTACACTCACATAGATTACACAACTCAAGGGTTCCATGATGTTGAATTACTTAAAGAAAAACACAACTAACAATATAATAAAAGATTCCATTCAAATAGATAAATCAAATACAACTTACATAACCATAATTGCAATCCCCATCGATAACCTTGAAACCACCATAAACTCACATCCACTACACATGTCGCAGGGTATGTGGTAATCACTCTAATCTACTTACTATTATAATTTCCAGATTAGGTATCACATGCGATACTCTAACACAAGATTTATAATAATGAGATTACATAATAAATGATGAAGTAACATAAGGAGCTCATTTGCAAAGAAACCATCAAGCACCTGGTACAAGGATGTCAAATCTCAATGGGTAAAGAATCACTACCACCCATCTGTGTGGAACCACAAAGGTCCACCCCACCGTGCTGAGGAGATAACAACAGATCCCAGTCGGATATCCAATACCAAGAAGGAAAACCACTAAGAAAGGGATCCTGATAGCTCTCTAATCTGGTGTACTAATCATCACAAAAAGGTAAGACTCACTAATCCAGAGGCAACTGACAATGTAGGAAATCTAGCATGTGTAAAGGAAGGTGTCATCATGTATGTCTAACCCTTAAGATTAGACCTAATAATCCCAATGGATTCTGGCACCTAAGTGACTATACACGGAGCCAATGACCTCTCAAACTGACAAGATCACTAACTATGCCAGAACCCGCACCTCGTAAGAGGGAAAGCACTATCTCAACCTCCATCTCAGTCTTTACTAGCACTCAAGCATGGGTGAGGAGAATCATATCTTATTAATTCATTTTAATCTCTCAGTATGTCTTTAGTTATCACTTATTAAGAAACTCTACAATAAGCAATCCTGTAGTCACTTACGGACATGAAACTTATTGCAAGCCACCTCCTACTACACATCTAGGTAACCTACCCTAGGCTCAGAGATCTTAATAGGTCTAGCATAGGTCACAACCCTAGTGTACCCCAAATCAGTATCCCATACAACAAGAATGGTCACATAGGTAGACTAACAAATAGCAGAATTGAAAGGGTCAACATGGTCAATTTAGGGTAATAGCATAGAACACACACCATAAAGTGACAGGAAAGATAAACACACCCCCCAGCCTCTGTATACATTCTAGGTCATCTAATGCCCCCATAATGACACACATAAGCAAATGAGAACCATAAGGATGCATAGAAAACAAAACGTCTTAAAAGACTAAAAAATGAATTAGAACCATGTAAACACTTATAGATACATCATACATAAACTCCATCTAATTAATAACTTAATCTAAAATAACTAGGGTTCATTGCATTAAAACTATTTAAAACTACCTCTCGTAATTTAAATAATCTAATCAAGATAACCATTAAATCAAATTTATCTAATTCCAGGATCTCAAGTTACCTCATAATTACATAGTTAAAATCAACTTGATTAACTTAAATTAAATAACTATATTTTAACTAAAGTAGTTTAATAAATCATATTAATAAAATTAATTATATAAAAAAAATCAACATGTTAATTTAAAATTAATAATACCTATTAATTTAAATTTATAATTAATACATTAAAATATAGATAACAACTAATATATTTAAATAAAAAAAAACATATATAAGCAAAATGTGTTAATTGATATATATATATATATATAAAACTAAATTAATAAATTTAATCATAAAAAAAAAGTTTATTTAAATAAAATATAACTAAATTAATTTAAAAACTAGTTAATTTTTAAATGAATTAAAAACAAAATAATAAAGTTTTTTTTTTGGTTATAAAATAATCATAAAAAAAATTTAAAACATTTATATGTGGGGGGACCCACGCAATTCCCCCCCCCCCCACCCGCTCATTCTTCATGGCCGCCGGCGCCGATGTCGTCCAGACGGCCCTTGCAACCTTAAAGGTTGTGCGCTACTATAGGCACGGCGGGTGTGGGGATGGGGTCCCAAAAAAAATTTAAAACATTTATACGTGGGGGGACCCACGCAGTTCCCCCCCACCCGCTCATTCTCCATGGTCGTCAGCGCCGATGGCGTCCGGACAGCCCCTGCAGCCTTAAAGGTTGTGCGCTACCATAGGCACGGGGGGTGTGGGGATGCGGTCCCACCTCCCCTCCCCAACTTACTTTATTTTTTTTTTTGTTTTAAAAATTTTTCAATTAAATTTTTTTACTGCATTTTTCAAAAACAAAATTTGTTTGTATTTTTTTTATTTTTTTTTCTCTTTTAAATCCGAAAACAGAATTTACCAAAAAGGTAAGGATACTTTGATTTTTTTTTAACTTCTAGGTAATTTATATTTTATTTAACACCAGTTTGTGTTTTTCCAGAGAGTTGATTTTTTCAACTTATTTAATTTTTTTCGAAGCAAATACAAGGAGACTAATAATTTTATTTTTCACTATAGTTAGGACTATAGGCAGGGTTTAATTTTTCAATTTCTAGGAGATTTATTAGAGATCTATTCACAAAATTTTGACAGCATAAGGGTACTATGCTAAGAAATATATAATCATAAAAATGATAGATCTAAGATTCTAATAAACACCTGAAAACATCGAAACACTAACAAACCATATATTAATTTTCCTCTATAGTTTAAACTATACCAAGGATTAATTTTTTCATTTTCTTAAAGATCTAGAGGGAATTTCTTCCCGAAATTTCAACAGCATAACCCTATGATGCTAAGAATACATAGAATGAAAGAAATTCAAATCTAGGGTTCTAATGAACACCCAAAAATGTATAAACAACAATAAAGCCATTTAAAAGCTAAAATAACAAACATGCACTAATTCAACAATGAAAACCTCAAATCTACCAAATTGAAACCACACATGGAAAATGAAACCTACCTTGATTCCAATGCTAGAAACGGAAGAATGTAGCTTGGAAGATGAAAGCAAATTTGAAAACCCTCAAGCCCAATTCAACCACAGATCTGGCAACTATAAAGATCTGAGCACACACACAAGCAAGAAAAATCTCAAAAACTTCAAAGCAACAAGGATCCACAACAATCCACAATCCTTCAAAAATCCCAAAATCACCAAGAGCTCTCCAAATCCAAAAACCTGTTATGCGAGGATGAATGACCAATTCCCCCTAAAGAGATTCAAATTCCCCTAATCATGCAAAGCTTGATGACAACTCCCAAGTCAATCCTTAAAATGTCTCAACTTGAAAATTGAAAGAAAATCTAAATTAAATAATTAAAAATATCTTTATTGCCACAACTCAACTTTGACTCCTAATAACAAGTTGAGATATTTAAATTTGAAAATACTTTTTCAACACATTCATGCACATGTAATTAATAAAATATTAAATTAAATAGATTAAATATTTATGTCACAATATTACATGCAACCAAATATTTAATTATTTAATTAATCATATAAGCACATTTACTATAGTTTTTAATTAAATATTTAATTAAATCAAAATATTTAAATATTTCAATTTAATTAATTATTTCAAATAAACTTAGGATATAATTAAATAATTAATTCAACTATAATCCATTAAATCATTAATTATAGAAAATCACTCAATAATCCAAAAATCACATGAACGCAAACACATACAAAACACATACATACTCAGGGAAAAGGGTATTTGAATTCTATCAACCTAGAAATATCCGGATAGGGTAGTCATACTGAAACTCATCCAACATTAGGATGATTAGGCTTAGGTTAGTGTTTTGGATCTGTATGTTACCTCCCTTCTTTACCATTGAGATGAATATTTATGGGCATGCTCACTCCTGCCAATTCAGGGAAGACGATACCATGTACCTGTAATCCTATCATCAAAGAACATGTTAGTAATAACTGAGAGGGGGGGTGAGTCAGTGGCCTCAAAAATTTATCCTTTAAACTTTAATCCACCAATCAATACACCTCAGATTATTAAGTCCCTACAAGATGTATGCCTTTGAAATACTTGAAATAATTAACTGTCTGTCGGTTTACCTT
>MU222311.1:450523-466039 GCA_018584345.1 Thuja plicata | reverse complement strand
GAAGCAAAGTTGTCTTTGTTCAACTTGGGCACATCTCATCTGTTCATCTTGTGATCTTTACTTAGGTCTTGAAACCTTCCTTCTAAGTACACAAGCTCTGATACCAATTGTTAGTAATAACTGAGAGAGGGGGGTGAATCAGTGGCCTCAAAAATTTATCCTTTAAACTTTAATCCACCAATCAATACACCTTATATTATTAAGTCCCTACAAGATGTATGCCTTTGAAATACTTGAAATAATTAACTATCCATCAGTTTACCTTGTATGTCCTTATTCTCCTTGATTACCGATAAGCAGTAAAACTTATTTACCAAAGCTCAGTAAATATGCAAAGTAAACCAATCAATCCATAAATGCATATGTGAAATGTAAAATAATAAAGTAATAAACCATACACATATAACACATAGATTTTAACGTGGAAACCCTGTTAAGGGAAAAAACCACTGGGACTGGTACCCCAAATTTTCACTCTTCTGAAGTGAGCCTTGTTAGGAGCCAACCCTATTAAAGGTTACAAACACACTGTTAAGTGTGACCTTGTTAGAGGATTTTTATACATAGGTTGTCACTTAGTATCTGGAATCTATGCTACCATCCTTGAATCAGCCCTTAGACTGTCAATAGGCTTTATGCTAATCTTACTACCATCCTTGAATCAGCCTCCTTCTTAGACTGTCAATGGGCTTTAGGTAAGACCGATGCTACTATCATGAATCAACCTTTTTGGTAATCTATTAGGATATACCTCAATTATAGAAGACGGTTAAGTCCTGCTCTATTAAGAGACTTAATGCTTCAATGGTTAAACTGAAACACAATGACCTATTTCTAATGCAAATTTGAATTGAAAATATTTAGATCTATTTATGTACAATACCTCTCTAATCAATGTATCAATTCAATTCCTTTGTACTTCACACTTTCTTCTCTGTGATGTTATTCTTCACTATTCGTCGGTGTCTATAGAATTCTTTAGCTCTCCCTTAGCTTGATTGATCAGGACTGTATGAAGTTTATCCTTCACCAGTTTCTCTTCAGCATCTTCTTTCAATTCACTCCCCCATGTATCTGATTGCTTGTGAAAATGAATTATGATTGTCTCTTATATAGACATGATATTCCTTTATTTCTGATTCTTTATTCTTGATTCTTTACATAAAAAACAATCCAGCCAATTTGATGTATGGCTTTAACTCCTAATTTATCTCATAGTTATCTTCTAGCCAACTGTATAAATCAATTTCTTAACTGTGGTTGAATAAAACAAATAAAACAATCAGTTAATTCTATCCTTAAGCTCTGCCAGCTAGATATTTTCTCATTTTCTGATCTCTCTATTCTGTCGGTCAATTCTGTAGTTCATCACCGGTGACAATTGCCAGTTCCGTCGATGTAACTTCAATTAGCTTCGGGAACTCCATCCGTCGGGCATCATTGGATCTTGCTCATCGGGAAACACTATTTTCATCTCATCGGGAATCCAGTGATTTTGCTTCGTTGGGCAACACTATCTTCTACTTGTCGGGCATCACTGTGACTTTTTCTATGCCTTTACCGATGGTGTGCACTCCATCGGTGTTGTCTATCACTTAGTGAGTATTTGAATTTTATGCATTTTTGAAAGCATAACCTCTATTCCATTAATTCTCTGAATTCTTTGGCATTATGTACATGATCGTATAGATGATATCAAGTTGACATCAATGATAATACAAACCACTAACTGGTTTAATATTTTGCATCATCTTCAACTTAACATTATCAAACATTCAATTAGTTACATGTCATCAGAACATGCATGTACATACATAATATAATATCGTAAACAATGATAGGGATCGGTCGAACGTGTGGATCTTGCCAAAGCAAGTAACTACATCTCCATCCTCTACCACAACAACATGAAAATAGATACACAAACATGATAACCATACACATGCAAGTATGGGGTAAGTACAATATAATCAAAATATAAATCATCACATCATGATAATATCCACAACATCATAATCAATAATCACTATCAACTAAAAGAATAATAGCTCTCATGAAAAGTAGCCTAAAAGAATTTGGCCAATCAATTGAAACCAATGCTTAAAAGAGTATGGCATCACAAACTAAAAGAAAAACATGGGTGGGTATTACATCCATAATCGCTCGAGTTTACTTGAGGACTCAATTCTCCAACTTTGTTCACACTGCTCTAGAAAGTGTTAAGTAACAATAATAGATGATGCGGTCTATATATAGATTTTCTAGGTTTAGTGTTTTCAATGGTCATAAAGTAGAAATTAATGCTTCAACAACTTACTTTACCGAATACCTAACTTTAATTTCCTTTTACCGAATAAATATGAAACATTAACTCAATAGTATGTATCCAAATGCATCTAAGTATGCTCATATGGATCTATTCACATATACTAGGAACCGATTTAAGATTTGAAATTTACCTTACAGTTCCTACTTATACCTCTTAACTAATTAGGTAGAGTCGGTTGCACCTGATCCAGAGGAAGAGGTTCCTTCAATTGTTATGAATGGTGTTCCATCATCCATGGTCTTTCTTCTCCATGTCTTATTCATCTAATCTCTCATTTCTTTGACATTCACTTTAGTTTTCTCAGATGTTTCTTCCTCAGTAGGAAATTTGCCTCGATACGTGCATTCTTTGGCAAGGTGACCTAGCTTGTGGAAATGGAAGCATGTCATACTAGGGTTTCTCCAAGATCTTCTATTGTTTCTACCATGTAGAAACATGTATTTTGTAGCAATATGTCAATATCTTCCACAGACTAAACAAGATATCCTTGTGTTATAGATCCATTGTATGGATATACCCTGTTGGTTGTTTGGCATATTCTGTCGATTTGGTACTCATTTTCCATTTCTCTTTTTTGATCTGCATTCTTCATATTTGTGAGCGTACTTATTTTAGTTATTGTAGTAGCCATCAAACTTTGGCTTTCTTTTGTTGTTTTCAGTCTTTGATCTGCATTCATGTGCTCGGTGGCCATACTTGTTATAATTATAATAATGTCCATCAAACTTGGGTGAACTCAGTGACTTACCCCTTTTTCTTCTACATACGTTTGCAGTATGTCCAGGTTTCCCACAGTAGTTGCAAATAGGATTATTTGACTTTAGTGGGGCAAAAGTGTCTTAATTTTTAGCTTGTTTAGAAGACTCTCCTTTCTCAGTAGTGTTCACACCATTGAATCCAAGTCCAATTTTTTATTTTAGTTGTCTTTGACCTTTAATCTGTGCATCCAATGATCTCAATGTTTCTTCATTTCTCTTTAGTATATCATTGTCTTCTTTTTCAGATTTCAATTCTCTAGCCAATCTTTCAAATTCACACTTCAGTGCTTGATTCTCAAATTTTTTCCTCGTTGACTCTATATTTGCACTCACTAGTTGATCGATCATATTATAGTGTACTTGTATTACTCTCTTGATCTCATTATATTTCTTAGCTATTATTGTCTCAAACTGTCTCTTGTCTTCTTCAGCTAATTTCAATACATCTTCAACTGCTCCTTTAGAGTCAAGTATCTCACTCATTCTTAATACTTGTGTTTCTTGATCTATATTTTCTAAGTTCAGTTGCTCGTAGAGTTTCTAGTTCTTTTCCATGATTTATGCAATGGCAGAATCGGCTTCATCATCAAACTAGTTTTAGATGTTGTCTCAAAATTATCAATATGCTCTTGTGTGGATTTCAGTTCACTACACAACTACTTCCTCAATTTTAAGAACTTTTCTAACTTTCTTTTCATATCTTCAATCACTTCTTGTGCACTCTCCAACTCAAACTCAAGACTATAAATCTTCTTAGATTTCTTATAACTTTCCATGGTCATGATCTTTACTCTCAGGTGGTTAAACCCTTATCTCAAGAGACTAGCTCAGATACCAATTATTGGATTAATAAGGTAAGTACTAAGAGGGGAGGGGTGAATCAGTATTATAAAAAAAATTAACTACTATTCTTTACTCTTCACGGAACTGAATATCATTCATAAAAACATTGAAAAGCATGTAAAGTAAATTATAAAACCATGACAGATAAATCTATGATTTTTGGTCACATAGAAGTTCTTTGTTAGAGGAAAAATTTGTGGTGGGGATGGCACCCACAATCCTTCACTTTTGTAAAATAAAGGTTTCTCAGTTAGAGCTACAATGTTAGCTACTTCTAGTATCTTACCCTATTATGAGTATTAGATTCGGTCAAGAGTACAAAAGACTTATTCAGTCTACCTAGCTAAAGGATTTTACAATCTCTCATCTAAGAGATGTACCCAGTTAGAGCATTTATAAGATAAGACATGTTAGGACCTACCCACTAAATGAGATTTCTACTCTCCTAACTATTACAAATATGTCTACAAGTATGCATCAACCATAATTTTGTTCACACTCTTTATGCTTTGTAAGTGCATTACCTCATTCTACACTCGGTAACTTATCTATTCTACACCCTATAACTTCTATATTCTATCTTTAGCTCTATCATTATAACTACTTCTTTCTCTATAATATTCACCATCTCTCTGTCATCTTCATGTTTTGTTCATTTTATATGATCTTAAGGCGGTTAACCCAATTTGGATCCTTCTCCTTCTGCAATTGAGGTGAGGCGGTGCAAGGTTAGTTTCATTCCCAATGTATTTATTATGCTTGTCTTTCATTTGTTGAGTTTCCTTGTGATCATGTGAAATCATGGTATTGTAATCCTAATGTTCTACCTAACTTCTATTTTGAATATTGTGAGAGCTTTCCCGCTTGGCATCTAGGTTCAATGTATTCAAATTTGAATTGTTATGTCGGCTCTGGTGTGTTCGGTAATATGCTCTGATTTTTCTTGGTGACATATTGTCTGCTCGGTGACTAACTCTGCTTTGTGACTTGGTGACTAACTTTGTTCTATGACTCAGTGACTAACTCTACTTGGTATCTATCCTTTGCTTAAATCGGTACTTTCTACTATTTAGTGTTTGGTGTCATTGATACTATGCTTTCCTGATTGTCTACCTTAGTGTATTCTTCCTTTTACCAATTGTGTCCATTGACTATTATGAATTTGAAAAAACTAATGACAGCAAACTATCTCATAGGAGTATGATATTTCTTTGTCTGAGACAATGATGCAGTAAATTTTAGTGAGCTCATTAAGAATTAGAGTTTGTGGATTATGAATTTTTCTAAAGGTTGTCTATAGTTGATTCAGTTCAAGTTTCAGAGGTTTTCATGGAGATTTCAGTGACTTATGAGTATATGCGTTGTGACTGGTTTTTCAGTTGTTTTGGTGACAAAGTGATAGTATTTTGATTTACATCGCTCCACATTGTAATATCTCAATTTATAGATTTGAAATCATGTTTGGGACATTGATGTGTGTCCTTAATTCAAGTGGTTTTTGTTTTTTAGGTCCACAAGTGATTTGTCATGGTTGATAGTCATTGCAGTTAGTGTTCCTGAGGTTCAATGTGATGATACTAGTGATTATATTCAATTGTGTTAGTGTGGATATTGCTATGATAATTCATGATACTTGTGGATGTTTCTAGATCATGTGCCTTTTCTTTTTGGTCTTCATTGATCATTGTTCTTGCAATTGATATTTTCCATTAGTATGTTGGTGTTCTTCATGTTCTTGGCCAACTGGATGCTTGTAGTGGGTTGCATATGTGCATGGCATAATTCTTGGAGGTGTATTGTGTTTGAGGAAAAAAAAAAATTGTACATCACTCACCAAGGTCCTATTATGCATTAGAATATAAACCCACCCTTAAGAAAATCTGATTAGCACAATCCAAAGAGGTTGGAGGGGTGTTAATGTAAGATCTAGGCAAAAGGGGTATTTTGTGTATTCTTTATTGAATAAGGTATGATTATGTGATGTGATTGATATGTAAATGATAAAATTAATGTAGATATGATATGTAAAGTAAGTGCAAGATGGAAAATAGAAAGAGGGAACTTACCTTGAAGGAAAAAGGAAGCAAATAAGCCTTATGTTCTGATTTTGATTGTCGTAGAGCCATCAGGATTAAATATAACTGCATGTCTAGGCCTCTGACACTTGTAGCTATTGACTATGAAAATATCAAACCCATAGGATAAGGCCAAAAATGGTGACCTTGTCCAATAAAAGGGTGAATATTGTGGCCTTATCCTTTTGACTCTAAAACTGATGAATTCTAGAGAGGACCTGTAAATGATTTTGATACTTCTGAATCTGGATCTAAAACTTTGAAAATTGTTCTTGTACAAATAGAAAAAGGGGAAAAGGTTTTGGAAAGGGCCTTGACTTTTTCAAGCCCCTATTATAGTATTAAACCTTGAAATTAAATAGATATTTCATAAGGGAATTAACATAAACAAGATAAATGTAAGTATTCACCTTGCATGAGAAATCCTCATGGATAGATGTTAGGATCCAATAAACCCATTAGATACTTGTATGTATGCTTGAGATGTATAATTAAGGATGTCTTCACAAATGCAATGGTTCTACACTTTCCAATCCTAGATCTTTAATTTATGTATGCTTGATACCTTCAATGGAGGAGGAGAGAAAAGAAGAGTGAATGTGTGGATCTTCTTGCTTGATTGATAATTCCTCTACTTGGACACCATGGGAGAGAAACTTGCATAAATTATAGATATTTCATTTTCTTGAATGGATCTTGAAGAAATGAAGACTTGGAGATCTTGAATTGGGTGCTTTCCTTCAAATCTTGAGTCCAAATCCTCAATTGTACAACTTGAATTGCTTGAAATATTTTGTCTTTCACTTGAAATATATCTTGCTCATGTATATTATGGATGTCAAAATGAGAGGCCTTGATGTCCTTTTATACTCATTTCAAGATTCAATATTGTTGGGTTGACCACAAATAAGTATTTGAAAGAAACACTCCTGCATTGGGCCTGGAGCCCACTAAAGCATAGAGCTCTAGAACAAGGCTACAATTGGTGGCCTTGTTTAGACATTGATTTGAAGATATCTTGGTCCTAGGGAAGTGTGATAGGTTTTGGGGGAAGAAAATAAATGAAGTGAGAATCAAGCATATAGGACATTTGGACCTAGAAATCTCCAAAATGGGGCCTAAAAGGTTCTAGAGCCTCCAATTATGGGTTCTAACTTTTTAGGATGATACAGATCTCTTAGAATAACTAGGAGGGGGGTGAATCAGTTAGAATCAGTCAGCTCCCAAATTATCCTACAGTCCCAAATTCCTCCAGATGTATATCAAAGAAAATTCAAACATATAATTCAACTAAGTGAAAATGTATTATGTAAGTTCTTGCTTATTATCGAGTATCAGTAAATTAATACTGTGATTACCAATCTAGATCAATAAAATAATGTCTAAATTAAAATAACAATCCACAACATTCATGCATATTGACACATAAATTTTTAAGGTGGAAACCCTACTAAGGGAAAAACCACTTGGGACGGTAACCCAAAATATTTTCACTCTTCTAAAGTGAGCTTGGTGAAGAGCCAACCCTGTTAAAGGTTATAATGCACATTGTTAAATGTGACCTGGTTAGAGGATTTAAAACTAATAGTTCTCTATTGACCATGCATTCAATATGGGGTCAAGAAGAAAACACTCAACATTCTTTGAATGTTATAATAAAGACTTTCACTGTCCTACTTAGTTAAGAGATTTATTTGTATAAATGGTTAAATTGATATAGTAATGATCTGATTCAAATACAACTTTGTTTTGCATATTTTCATATCTATGCTAAGTACATAATACCTCTGATCAATTTGTTCACTTCAATTCCTCTGATTCACCATACTCTATTATGCTCAGTAAAGCTCTTTTCTCTATTTTCTCAGTGATGTTTGCAGAAAACACTCAGTTTTTTCTTTAACCAGTTTGATCAGTCATCAAACTTTGCATGTGCACTTCAGCATCTGTCAACACGATTCAAAATGAATCTCTTGTCTCTTATATAGACATCATAGCTCATTTAATTTTCCTCCAGCATATTTTTCACTTAATATCCATCATTAATTTTACTGTTTAAACCTTCCTCGGCATTTATGTTAAAAACACGTTTCAATATTTGTCGTCCAATCTTTATTGAATTTTCGTAGTCATTTGATCAAATAAAAAACTTTTTCTTTTACCTCAAAATCATCAATTTCTAGCTCAACATTCTAGTCGGCCTTGATTTGAATTAATTTCTCGGTCAGTACCTTGTTCTGTCAGTGATTCCTTGCTCGATTATCATTGTTCTCAGTATACACTGTGGTTACTCGATGTACATTGTCTCTTGGTGTATACAGAGCTCTTCATTTTCTGACCACATAAAAATTGTTTGTTCCAAATCTTCAATGCATAACAAATGTTTTCCACCATAATAATACGCAAATAAGTTGACATCAATGACAATACATTAACTAATAATGTTTATCATCATATCTACAACTTGCTTGAATATCAACAAAGGACTTCAAACATATAATCAGTTGTAGTTCATCAAGATCATTGTCATCACAATTTATGTTTTCCATCACTATGTTGGTGGTCTTGGTGTTCTTGGCTGACTAAATGCTTGTAGTGTGTTGTGCATTTTTGTGGCGTAATTATTGGAGGTGCATCATGTTTGAGGAAAAAGATTTTTTTTGTGTTATGTCTTTCACGACATTGTTGTGTTTGCATGTAATATTTTATTAAGTATGGTTATATTTTTTTAATTAGGTAGTGAGTGTTGGGCCGACCTTGATAATATTTCCAAGTTTGATATCATGTATAAATAAATATAATAATCTTGTATTAATGTGTGGATGTGTGAGTGTGTATGTGCATTGAATGTATACATATTTTGAAGGCAAGAAATGTGAAGAAGAAAGTTGTTTTTTTCTTCAATGGAACGGATCCAAGCATAGAGGAGAATCTATTATAAAATTCATAATTTTTGGATATAATCTAAATTCACTTGTACAGACAATGAGCCTTCCTTGGGCAGTAAGCCTTTTTCATTTTGAGTAGTGAGCTCTAGGAAGTGGGCTTGAAGGCATGCGTAATCTACATTTTAATACGTCTAATAGAGTATACATATCTTGTGGGTTCATCCCCATCGTGGTTTTTCCATTAATTGGGTTTCCACATATAAAATTGTTGGTGTTATGGTGTTATGTGTGTTCATGATGTTTTATTGATTTATGCTTCAATGTTTGATATCAGATCTAAGAATAAGTTTAAGTTGTGTAAGTTTTTGGAAAACTATTCACCCCCCCCCGCCCCATATATTTTTCATGTTTCCATCAAAATCTATTGATGTTTACCATGTGAAAGGATTCAGGAAAATTCTTATGAGTTTCATTCAGTTATGTAATAAAGGTTTCTGAGTCAATTTTCTTAAAGGAAGGTGTTAAACCAAGAATGGGTTTAGGAAGATTGTCACAGAAGGAATAATAAATGGAAATATTTACTATCTCAAGAAGAACAATGGATGTATTTTATCTTTGGCATTGAAGAGTGAATGTTGGCTATGACACAAAATAATGGGACATATCAACTTTGACATCATGATAAAGATCATCTCTTCTAATATTGTTAGAGGCATGTCAAAAGTTATAGGACCTACTAAAATAATCTGCAGATAATTTAATATTGGAAAGGAAACCAAGAACACATTCAAGAATAATGAGTATTCAACCACAAGACCTTTAGAGTTGATATAGATTAACCTATGTGAACCTACAAGAACAAGAGCACTCAATCATGAAAGCTACTTCATATTACTTATCGATGATTACACTACAATGACATGGGTAACAAATTTGAAAAGAGAAATATGAGGCTCTAAATAGATTTAAAATTTTGAAAAGATTGGTTAAAAATAAAATGGATACTAGGATTAAGTGTTTAAGGTCTGATAGAGGAGGATAATTCACATCGTATGAATTTAATATCTTTTATAAGATAATATTCAATTAGAAGGCAATTATATGCACCAATGACTCCATAGAAATATGGAGTTTTTGAAAGGAAGAATAGGGTTGTTGTTGAGATGGCTACGACAATGTTCAAAGATGTCAATCTATCAAATGTCTACTAGAGAGATGCACTAAACATTGTAGTTTATCTTCTCAATAGAGTGCAAATCATAGTAAATCATACAAATTTCCTTATGAGTTTTAGTTTGAAAAGGTGCCTACTGTAAAAAAAAAATTAGAATCTTTGGGAGAAATTGTTACATTAAAAGAGATGAAAGTAATCTTGGAAAATTTAATGCAATACCAGATGAAGGTATTTTCTTGGAATACTCTAAGACAAGAAAGGCTTATTGGTCCCATAATTTTAGGCTAAAGAAACTGGTAGAGAGTACAAATATAAAATTCAATGAAACATGGAATCAAACTTCTTTTAAACTAGTGATTGGATTGAAAAAAGTCTCTGTTACACTAAAATGATAAATAAAATCTCCAAAACATAATGATAAAATCTCAGAAAATTAAGACAAAGAATATAAATAAAGTCAAAGGACACCTGCTAGGTATATTCAAAGAGGTCATTTAGAAGAACACATCATTAGAGATAAGGATAAAGACATGTAGACAAGAAGAAGATTGGCCAAAATAGGTGAACAATCAAATTGTTGTTTTCTTTTTGTTTATAGAAGCAATAGTTTTTATATGTTTCGTTGACAAAGGAGTTTTTCACTCTGCTAGGGTTTCATGCATATGGTGTCCTATCTGTGTCTTTTATCTGAGCTTTCCATCTGTCATACCACATTTATTGTAATATTTTTGCATTAGGGTTAGCTTTTAGTATGGCTCTGGCCAACTTCGGCCCAGCAATTGATGCTGGTGCACGAGTTGCAGCTTCAGAAAGCCATGGTACCTCCTCTGAATAAACATCCTCACAAGTTTGTCCCGAAGGTCTTCCATGATGTAACCATTATATTGTTCTTAATCTGCAAGAATTTGATTCTGCATGTGAATGGTTAGAAAAGCATACTCTAATTGGATATTTTGTGGGTCATACTCCTCCTAAAAGTATCCTTAAAGATTGGGTAAACAAGATTTGGACCCCTCATGGGGTCTGCCTTGAAAGTGAGAAAAACCTTACCAAAGGTTTTTTTCTTTTCCATTTTTCTAACCCTTCCCAGGCGGAAGATGTTTTTAGTCGCGGGCCCTAGACTGTTAGGTCATCCCTTCTTGTTTTCCAAAGATGGTCTCGAGACTTCACTGTCTCAGATGACAAGAAACTTAGGGTCCCTGTTTGGGTTGAGTTTCCTTGTCTCCCTTTTCCATGCTAGTCATTTATTGAGTCCATTGCTAAAACCCTTGGTAAGGTCATTATCATGGAGCATGACAAATTTTTCAATGCCCATCCCCAGAAGTGTGTCTGTGTTGAGGTCAACCTTTCTAGGGACCTCAAAGACACTGTTGAAATCTAGGTTGGTTCTCTAACCATTTATCAAAAAGTGCTCTATTTGAACCTTCCCAACACCTATTATAGGTGTCAATTGGTAGAGAAAAAGATTAAGGATTGTTGGCTGGTTACCCCTCGGGTGAAGCCATCACCAAAGGAAGCGTTGGTCAAAAATGTGGAAGCTGGAAAAAAAGAAGAATGGACTAGAGTTTCAAAAAAAGGCAGGAATACATCAGGCTCCAAGATGACGCACGCTACTTCTAATTTTGTGTCATCTCTAAAATCTCTGGTTGGAGAATTTCGTCCTTGCGTTGAAGTGCCACTAGTTGTGCCACTTATTTCAAACCCTGTTATCTAGGGGAAAAACTCAGCTGCGAGGCCTTCCACTTCAGAAGTGGTGCTCATGCCGCCAGCATTTTCATTGGTTTCCTCCTGGTCTTTTCATTAGTCTCACAGTCCTAATGGATGCATGGACGTCCCATAAAAAAGGCAATTTACCTCTTCTGGAGATTTACTCCCCAGCTTTGGCTCTGTACCAGCTTTCTTGCAGGATAGTTTCTCCTCTCTTGGGGATGAGGAAACCATGCAAGAGTTTTTATGAATTTTTTGTGTTGGAATGTGCGAGGTCTAACTGACCCTAACTGACCTCTCCAAAAAGTACTATGTTCGTGATACCCATCACAGACTTCACAGTTTGGATGTTTTATGTTTATAGGAAGTGAAAATTTATGGGTTCTTGCTTAATTCTGCCTGTCGTGTCATTTGGTCGGACGCCATTATTTTTTCTTCTCAGCATGAAGTTGGTAAAGGTGGTGTCATTACTATTCTATCACCTCACCTTCATTCTTTTATTATTTCTCATGGATTTGATCCAATGCAGCGTGTCACTTGAATTTTGTTGTCTTTTCATAACCATTCTTTTGGTATCATTAATATTTACGCCCCCAATGATGTTGTGTAAAGATCTCAACTTTGGTGCTGGCTGGCAGACAATTTGCCTCCTGCTACTTGGGTTATGTGTGGGGATTTTAATATGGTTGAGCTAGCCTCTGACAAGGAATTGATTATGCCTTTTTGTTGGATAGCTGGGGAGAGAGAAGCCTCGTACCATATGCACAATAAATTGGGCCTTTTTGATCCCAATGCTAACCGCCGCCAGCAGGGTGGGGTTTGGCATACTTGGTCTAATTTCAGAGCTGGCTCTGACCACATATTTAAGAGACTAGATTGTGCTATGATAACGGCTCAATCTTTTTTCTCTTTTTCTAATGATCGATGCCTACTTGTCATTCCTCTAAGAGATGTGACCTTTTTAGATCACTTCCCCATTTATTTTTCCATCACTTGGCAATCCTTTGCCAAGCGGGCTGCTCAGACACAATTTTATCTCAACACGCCAGTGCTGACACATGCTTCCACTATTGCTCACATTCTTCAAGTTTCAAATTTAGAGCCTTGTCCCCACAATCATCTTGGTTGGATTAAATGGTGGATTGACGTCATCACCCGTACTGCAAGATGTCTTTGCATTTATGGCCATCAATTAGCCTGCTACAGGAAGAGTGCTTACAAAGCTAACACCAAGGCTCTTTGCAATGCTGCTGATACACTTGCATTGAACCCCTTTGATTCTAAACTTTAGCTTAAGCTGGCCCAACTTTGACATGAGAAGCAAATTATTGATGCCTATGCTACTCGTGGAGCTCAAATCAAAGCTCACCTCCACTGGTTGGAGGTGGGCAATAAAGCCTCTAAGGAGTTTTTTGATGCTCTCAAAGCCTGGAATACCAATGTTGGAATTCAAAAAATCAAACAAGGATCTCAAACCCTTATTGAGCTTTCAGCCATTCTATAGGCTTTTGTTCAACACTATGAAAAAGTGTTTGCTTCATAGTGTAATTATGTTGCACGGGAGGAGGCTCTTAAGGCTTGTATTGATGTTACTCCAAACCACGTAGCATTCAAGCAGCATGCCTTTTGTGAGAAAATTCTTACCATCACTGATCTCAAAGAAGCAAATTTTTCTATGGCCAATGATAAATCTCCAAGATGTGATGGCTTCCCCTGTGAATTCTACAAGCACCTTTGGGATGTTGTTGGTCCTGACCTGCATAAATTTTACTTTGAGGCCTTTCACAATAAAAGTTTGGGGACTCTAATTAATAAAGGGAATATCAAATTAATACCTAAATCTGGTGATCCCAAGGATATCTACAATTGGAGGCCCATCACTTTGTTGAACGTCTCCAACAAGATAATTGCTAAATCTTTAGCTCTCAAAATCAGACATCTCCTTCCTCTTATTGTTTTCCCATAGAAAACTAGCTTTATTAAATCCAAGTATATTCTTGACAATATTATTGCTGTTTGGGAAGGGATGGAATGGGCTCGTCAATCTAAACAGGCTACCATGTTCCTCAAAATTGATTTTGCTAAAACCTATGACCGCATTGAATGGCCTTTCATTCTTGCTATGCTTCAAGCTCTTGGGTTTGGTCCTCACTTCTTGCAGTCTGTGGAAATGCTTTTTGGTGATGCCTCTACATGTATTACCATCAATGGGTCTCAATCTGATACTTTTGGGCTTTTTAGATCCATCCGGCAAGGTTGTTCGTTGGCTCATGCTTTATATGTGCTTGCAGCTGAAGGCTTTGGGTATTTGTGTTGGAATTATATTAAGATGATGTACTAATAGGGGAGGGGTGAATGAGTACCTCTAAAACTTTTCTTGGTTGGCCCATTAACCCTTAATCATCAGTTTGTAAATTATCTTATCTAATTGTTCATCTTTCTTTATGCATATGCAATCATATCATAAGTTCTTTTAGTATGTAATCATAATAGAAACATTAATGAAAATAGATAACACTTAACACAAGATATGATATCTCAGAAAACTCCTGTTAGGAAGTAAAAATTGTGGTGGGGATTGTTACCCACAAGACTTCACTATCTGTAGATAAGAAGGGGCCGGTTAAGGCTTCAATTGGTCACTTCTGATGACCTACCCTGTTAGGAGTATTATAGTGGAGACCTATTAATATCTACTTCATTTGAATCTTTAGCGACACTGTTAAGTGTGCATTCTGTTAAGAGATTTGCAAAGAATGGTTAAGTCCACATTCCACAAAAAGGATTTTAGATGTGATGCACTTGTTAGAATTCATCTACATAAGTCTTTGATCTGATGATGTATGCATTCTTTAATTACTGATAACAGATCCAATTAAGCTTCATACATATAAGTAATCATCCTTCCATGATTGAATAATACCTTCATCTGCTTGTCGGTAGACTCTGTGTGTTCTTGACAACTGATGTGTTTTGTTTCTGAACTTTGCATGAATTCTGCCTTCTACTCCTTAGATGCTCTTCATGGCTATCAACAATAATGAATTCATAACTCACAATTGAGTTGAACATCTATTTATACTAGATTTAGCTTCAATTCTTGATTCATGCATCGCAAGTTAACTCTAGATCCAAGGTTTACAACTTGACTTTGATCTTTAGTTAGATATGTTTTAGATCCGTTAGGATACATTAAAAGATTTACATAAAGCTTGCTTGACCCTCAAGTTATGATTTAAAAAAAATTAAATTTCTATAAATAGAAATGCATTGCTTTATCCATCGTGTAAAAATCAGATCCACAATTTGCAGGTTCTCTAACTAACTGTCGGTTCTGATGGTTTATTTTCTTGGTCGTCAGTGTTCCTTTCTTGAACTTGTCGTTGGGTATGCCTTTTATGTTCCTATCGGGTTAGTTCTCAAAAATGTGTCACCGGTGATGCTTGTGGTCACCGGTGATGCTTGTGGTCGCCGGTGATGCTTGTCACTTTCATACTTAGCATTTTTCATGACCTTTGTGTTATGTTGGGTATGCTCGTTGTTCACCGGTAATGCTTGTAGTCTGCTGGTGATCTCTATAGTCTCTCGGTGATCTCTGTCAATGTTTTTCACTAGGTGTACTAATGGAAAAATAATGTCATCAATCTCCCCCTTTGACATTAGTATCAAAAACATGATATGTGCAACATACTGAGTGTATTAGTATGTACACCTATGTATACTCCTTCCTTAGTCATTTGAA
>MU222311.1:422662-447358 GCA_018584345.1 Thuja plicata | reverse complement strand
GGTTATGGGTCTACTTGTGTCCCATGTAACTTTTCCAATGGAAGGAAAGTATTCTTCAAAATAAAAGAATATGCACATTATGAGGGAACCAAACTTACAAGTGTTTGTCCTTGAAGACCTTATTGTGTCATGTTATCCTCAAATTGATGTAATAGGATCTCTGCCAGATCCATCTTCTTCCCCTGTTTGATAATCTTATATGCCATGCTCATAGCAGTACTAGATATGTTGTTCATTCTTCTTGCTTGGAATATTTTTTATCCAACAACACATGCTCCAAACTTCAGCTCTGCGTCGGTAATGGTGTTGACCTTTAGTGCTCATTTATCTGATTTTGCACTAGTTAGTTTTTCAACTTCTATCAGAGATGGGTGCTTGTGAACCTGTGGTTTATCAGTTGTAGGATAACCAGTAACTACATGAATAACATCCTTTGTTATTGCTTTAGGCTTATTTAGCCATAGAGTCTTGTTGTGAACTCTACTAAGAACAATTTTAATCTATTCTATCTTGAAAACCTTGGGAAAATGCAGTGCATTTTTGAGTCCCTTTACTTCCAAGTGTTTGTGCTCTTCTTTGAGCTTTCCAACATCATCACATAGTGCCCTATAGTCGTTATCTAGGTCTAGATCTCCTATTTCTGAGATCTTATAGTGAATATAGGACCTTACATCCTCTACCAGTAAAACCCTAGGTGGGATTCGGGAGAATGCTCTGAAATCGTCAGGTTGAGAAACTATTTCAGGGTGTCACTTGTATTTGGGTTCAACACACACTCCTCTGCTAACAAGATTGAAGGATTTCTTCTTATCATCCTTAATTTTCTCTACTCTAGAAGTCAATGCCATCGTGTTTGTAATTTAGGGCTTTTCATAATTAAAATAGTGTGCTCGGTGAGTGTATTTACTTACTAATTCTCTATGATTGTCTGTGAATGTGAATGCTTTGTGTCAAATTGACTTCTGTTGGGTCACTTTCCAATTTGTTCTCAAATCTCTCATCTACTCTGCTCTGCTCGAAAATCACGGGTGCAAAAATGAGTTTACCCGTCAGGATTTTATACCTTTTTGTGCCCTAAGTTGTCATTAATTCTTACCAACTCATCATTTTATGAAGATTTCTTTTGTCGGTAAAAACATTCATAACATCTTCACTATCTGTGCAAAGTGTCAAGGTAGCTAGCAGTGTTGGAGACTTCACCGATGATTATCGGTGAGGTTACAAAGATAGCTTTGGTTGATTCAATGTTCACCGATATCCGTCAGTTTACACTTAGCTTGTGTAATGACTGATACATTCTGGTAAGTAGTGCTAACTTTTTTGTGTGTGTTCACCAATGCAAATTGTGCCCAATAACCGATGGTTGCTTTTCAATATTTTAGCAAATAATAATACATTGCATCTTTATTCATACCTATATTACAATATGAACTATGTATAATGGAACTGATGCATAGTAAAACTTGTTATAATGCAGTTCCATACTTACTTGTGCAATCTAGTTATATGTAGTGATGTCACCAGATCTATTGGATGAGGTGTCACCATTTGCATTGCTTGTTTCAGCACCTTCATTGTTTGTGGCTTTTACCCACATCTTGTTTCTCATTCTTTTGATGTCATCAATGGTGTTTCCATTGGGATGTGTGTTTGAGTCTGTCAGTTGGTCTTTGCAATCTTTTATCACATGTCCAACCTTATGACAATGTAAACATGCCATACCTGGATTGGTCCAACCTCTTGACCTTCTGGTCCACTTTCTCATACAGTTGGAAGCAATATGACCATACCTTCCACATCCTGTGTAATTTACCCATGTGTTATAGTCCCAAACATATGAGTTACCTGCTCTTGTTGGTTTGTATCTTTTATCAGTTTCTTTTGGAGTTTGTGCCTTGTTGTTCTTTTTCCAGCATTCCTTATGTGTATGCCCATTCATCTTGCATGTAGGACAATACTTGTCCATATAGGTTTTTCTCCTTGGATTTGTCACTTTGGATTTGCACTCATGTGCCTTATGTCCTTTCTTTTGACATTTATAATAATTACCAATAAAAGTAGATTGTGTTTGAGAAATACCTTTCATTTTTCTTTTGTAGATGTTTGAGGTGTGGCCTGGTTTTCCACAGTGATTGCATGAAAGCTTCTTGGATCTTTGGGTTGTGAAAGCATTCCTCTGATTTGGTTGATTAGAGGATTCACCATTCTTGTTGTACCCTAATCATGTGTAGTTGTTGACTCTCCTTTGTCCATCAAGAAAATCATCCATCCTTTCGTTGCTATCCTCAGCCTTTTTAATTAATTCATTGTGTTGATTCTGGACTTTGATTTCATGCTTCAATTTTTCATTCTCTTCTCTTAGCTCACCAATGATCTGTATTATTTCAATGAGTTTTCTATTTAATCTATTTGCTTCTTGACTCATAAGTATAATCTGGTTGGTGACCTCGTGGTGATGCTCAGTGAGTATTAGAATCTCTGATTCTTTCTCTTGTAGTTTCTCTATAATTTTCCTCCTATCATCAATGGCTAGTGTTCTTTCATTTTCATATTTTCTTGCATCATTCATGACATCAATTATTTTCACCATTTGAGTCTCTTGACCAATTTGCAGCATCTTAATTTGATCTATTAGATGTAGATTGATCTCTTGTATACTTGTAATTTCTTCAACTAATGCATCTGAAGTTTTGCTCATTGATGATTCCACTATTTCAAAGTAATCTATTATTGCCAATTCTTTGTAGTCTTTCTCATTCATCCTAGTTGCCATAATCTTTCTTTCATCAAGAAGTTTTCTTAGCTTTATTTTTGCCTCCTTATACTGCTCATACTTTAT
Source organism: Thuja plicata (assembly GCA_018584345.1). Taxonomy (NCBI): domain Eukaryota; kingdom Viridiplantae; phylum Streptophyta; class Pinopsida; order Cupressales; family Cupressaceae; genus Thuja; species Thuja plicata. Next base: position 444,519 of record MU222311.1, on the reverse strand, counting down.
TTTATTTTTTAACTGCTCATTCTCAATAGTCATATCCAGTCTGAACTTGTCCATTGCTCCGATCTTTTCTCTCAAGTCTTTAAGCTTTTCCTGAGAGAGACTTAGCTCTGATACCAATTGTTGGAATTATATTGAGATGATGTACTAATAGGGGAGGGGTGAATCAGTACCCCTAAAACTTTTCTTGGTTGGCCCATTAACCCTTAATCATCAGTTTGTAAATTATCTCATCTAACTGTTCATCTTTCTTTATGCATATGCAATCATATCATAAGTTATTTTAGTATGTAATAATAATAGAAACATTCATGAAAATAGATAACACTTAACACAAGATATGATATTACAAAAAACTCCTATTAGGAAGTAAAAACTAGGGTGGGGATTGTTACCCACAAGACTTCACTATCTGCAGATAAGAAGGGGCCGCTTAAGGCTTACAATTGGTCACTTCTGATGACCTACCCTATTAGGAGTATTATAGTGGAGACCTATTAAGATCTACTTCATTTGAAGCTTTAGAAACACTGTTAAGTGTGCACTCTGTTAAGAGATTTGTAAAGAACGGTTAAGTCCACCTTCTACAAAAGGATTTTAGATGTGATGCACTTGTTAGAATGCAACTACATAAGTCTTTGATTTGATGATGTATGCAATTGTTAATTGCTGATAACAGATCCTATAAAGCTTCATTCATATTAGTAATCATCCTTCCATGATTGAATAATACCTTTATCTACTCAATGGTAGCCTCTGTGTGTTCTTGACAACTGATGTGATCTACTATCCAATGGTCTAAAACTCTTTGTTTCAGAAAGTCTTTTCTTCCAGCCCCTCCCTGGCTTGATAAATTTGACTAAAAATGGGTTTAGCATGGAGAATTATTCCACTTCCTGAGCATTCCCTTTGCTTTCCATGGATCCTCTATGGATTTATGGAATGCTGTGATTGCCAAGATTGAAAAAAGTTGCAATATTTGATTTGCAAGCCTCTCTCCCTTGCTGGGAAATTTCAGATTTGCTCCAAAGTTTTGGCTTCTACTCATGTCTACTACTTCTTATGTTGGGCTCCTTCTAAGGCTTCTTATCTCAAGCTAGAATGTCTCCTCGGGGACTTTCTTTTGGCCTCTGGAGCTGATGACCATGGGTTTCATAGGGTTGCCTAGGAGTTTTGTTTCCTTCCTCATGATTCTGGAGGCCTTGGCCTTCTCTCCATTCAGAAGCAAGGACATGCTATTTGTGCTAAGTGGATTATCTGTGCTCTTACTGGTGATGAGGCCTAGAAAATTCTTGTCAGCACTACATCTCTTCAAGATTCCCTATTCACAGGCCAGCTTGGAAGGGCATTGGTCTTCAGACCTTTCTCACTAGGAAAGAACCTGTTCAGATTCAGGGTACTTTCATCATCAAGAGAATTTGGAAAGCTTGGGAAGCTATTAAGCCCTGGCTCCATTGGGATGGTAATGCCTTTCACAATGGCCTTTCTTTCAATCAATAGAGCCTCTGGTGGTCTCCGTTATTTTTAATTCAAGGTATCCCCCTGGCCAAGACTCAAGGGACTAGTGCTCTGCATATTTTTTCAAACGTGGCATCCGGACTCCCAAGGACATTTTCTCTAGAGCCTCTATGGGTCTCTGTTCCTTGGAGGATATGTAGGTTTAGTATCATTTGGCTCACTCAGATTGCCAAACTTTTGATCTCTTGGTTTCTACGATTCTTCCTAACTTGATTCATAAGATTGGTATTCAGACTGTTAGGCCCTAGTGGAAGGATTGGAAATGGTATCCTGCCACGCCTTTTAGCAATTAAAAACCAAGGATGGGTTATAGGTGGTTGTCTCCCCATCTTTCGATGGTGGATACCCTTAATCAGAGATGGCATCTTCATTCTTTCACTTCTCATTGGGGCTCTCATTTTCAGACCGTCTAGGCTGCCATTACGGAGCCCAAGATGGCTCTTTTTTCTTTGTGTTTACTTTTTCAAGGGCTCCCAGTGGGACCTAGGCTCAAACATCTGGGTGTTCATGACCCTCGATGTCCTTTCTGTGGTCACCCTAAGACTTTCTTGCATATCTTATGGTTCTGTAGGAGAGCTCAATAGTATTGGCAGTGGATTCATGATTTCTTCAAACCCTTTCAGCCTGAGCCTTTTTCCTGGCACATGATTGTCTTAGGAGATTCTCCTAAACTTCCCTCCAAGTTTACCTAGATTTGGCATACTTTTAGGATGGAGATTTTGTTCACTTTATGGAAAGATAGGAATGCTATTATTTTTTCTCATAGCTTTCTTGATACGAATGTTGCTGTGTATAACAAGGCTTGCATATGTAATAATGTTATGATGTAGATTCAAGTTCAAGATAATAAAGTGGCTCTGGAAGTGGCTCACCTATAGAAGTTGTTCAATCATTGGGGAAATGCTCCTTGCACTATTGCCAGGGTTCCTCCTGATGTCATTTCTGCTGAAGGTACTCCTCCCAGAGGCAGTCGTCATGGGTGCAGCTCCTCAGCATGCCGCTCACGTACCTCACAGTCTCAGGCACCCCGCCACCACTCTTTGAGAGGTGGAAATGATGGTTGGCGGTGCTTCTTGGCTTCTCTACCTTTCTGTACTTCTAGGTGGTCTCCATCTCTAGCTCAATTTTCCCCTCTTGATGCTCCTAGTTCTCATCATGGCTCTGATTGGCATCCTGCCACTTCTTCCAAGTTTCCCTGCCTCGCTCTGGCCATTTCTCCGCCCATGGCAGAAGAGAAAGATAAGAAAGAAGCCGAAGATGATGGATGGTCACTTCCTGACCCTACTGTTAACCCCAATTATGTTTGGGGTTTGTATGATAAAGATCATCCTCCTTCTGTCACTGCTCTTGCTACTTAAAGGCTTTATGCCTATTTTTTTTTATGAATATTTGATTACCATTTTCAGATTTTTCGTGTGAACTCTGCAGGGTGATTTCTATATCCCTCAGCCCCTTTTTTGTGAATATGTAACTTTGATATTTTATTAATAGAAAAGGCTCTATTCATCAAAAAAAAATATGGAGAAGCTAATAAAGATGAAAGTTTGAAAAAATATATGGAAGAAGAGTTGGATTAGATATAGAAAAATCAAACATGGAAACTAGTACCTATACTGGTGGATAGAAATATGATTGGAACAATGTGGGTATTCAGGAACAAGCTAAATGATGATCAAAAAGTTACTAGAAATGAAGCAATATTGGTATGTAAAGCTAATGCCCAAGTTGAAGGTGATGAACTACAACTGATTGTATGTTTGAAGTCATTTGTTAATATTCAACCAAGTTGCAGATGTGATGATAAACATTATCAATTAATTTATTTTCGTTGATGTCAACTTATTTGAGTCTTATTATGGTGGAAAACATTTGTTGTATATTGAAGATTTGGAACAAACAAAGTTTATGTGGTCAGAAGATGAAGAGTTTTGTATACACTGAGAGACAGTGAACACCGAGTAAAACATAGTGTATACCGAGCATAGTAATAACTGAGCAAGGGATCTTCGATACAACAAGGTATTGACCGAGAAATTAATTCAAATTGAGGCCGACTAGAATGTTGAGCTGGCAATTGATGATTTCAAGGTAAAAGATAAAGTTTTTTATTTTGATCAAATGGCTATGAAAATTCAATGAAGATCGGATGATAAATATTGAAACGTGTTTTTAACACAACTACCAAGGAAGGTTTAAATGGTTAAATCAATGATGGAGATTAAGTGGAAAAATATGAAGGATGAAAATTAAATGAGACATGATGTCTATATAAGAGACAAGAGATTCATTATGAAACATACATGCAAGCATAGATTTTGTGTTGGAAATGAGATAAGTAACTGAGAGTGGAGGGGTGAATTAGTTACTCCAAAAAAAATCCCTTGTCCCTTAGATCTCTTAAACAATATAACATTGTTACTTGGTCAATTAAGATATTCTTCTATAACTCGGGTGTCAAAGCAATCTTTATTATATCCTATGTAATTATACTTTAGTGATTTGGTGCAGAAACATAAAGCATGAAACAAATAACATATACACAGGTGACACCAAGATTTAACATAGAAACCCAATATGGGAAAAACCACCAATGTAACTAGTTGTTGTTTTTCACTCTTCTAAAGTGAGCCGTGTTAGGAACCAACCATGTTAAAGGTTAAAAAAACACACTGTTAGGTATGACCCTATTAGAGGATTTGAATCGCCCTATCAGGAGTGGCCTTGTTAGAGGTCTTTAACATTTCAACATAGAAATGCTACCTTGTGAGAGGATTTACAAAAAGATGGTTAAGTCTACTCTGTTGAGATATTTGAGATCACTGCTAAAATTGTTAGAAAGTAATAATGAATTGACCTGTATGTGTAAGAAACTATCTTTGATGATTCGGAACTCTATTCTGATTATAACTGGATCCTTGTTGATCAAATATTCTATTATAGCTCTGAGTTTTCTATACTCAATCAGAATCCCATCTGATTTTGCCTTCACTCTTCATATCATAGAATTTCACTCTTCTGCTTGTCTTCAACTTTTTACACACTCACACACATTCAATCCAAACTTGACCTTTCATATATATGATAAGCCATGTCAAGTTGGCTTGAATATACTTCTAAATAAGTAATAAATCACAATTCAGTTGGCCTCATATAACCAATTAATTATAGAATGTAAACCATTGTTAGTCGGTTGACACTGAATAATCAACTTGGTTAACACTAGTTTCTTTAATGCCCGACCGTGACTAAAATTCCTAATTGACTCGGTCAACACTGAACATCTTCAATACCCGATTGATCTTGGTCAACACTAAAAAACTCTTTCCATTCACCAACTGTGCTCGGTCTGGATGTAGACATTTGTGTAACATCACTAAATAAGTGTATATACATGTGTAACATCAATAACAATACACAATTGAATAATTTTCTTCAACAATCTCCCTCTTTGGCATTGATGGAAACACAACATGTCATAATACAAATAATTTTAGAGCAACAGAAAACTTTCTTTAATGTCTTTAGCTTCATTCTGATTCTCATCCAAAAAACTCCCTCTTTCATCAAACTTTGTCTCTTGATAATATTTCTCCCTCTGACATCAAACTTTGTCTCTTGATTAATTTATTTTGTATTATATCAAACTCTCCCTCTTTGAAAATAGATGCCAAAGACTCCATCCCCACAAATACTAAATATCAATACCAATAGTAAATATGATTTAATGTACCTGAATGTACTAATCCATCTGCAATAGGCTCTGATGTACCTGCATCAACTGATAGATCTTCATTGTGGCTCGGGTTGATGCATCACTAAACTATATTTTAGTGAGCTTCAATTAGGGGAAGCACCCCTAGCTTTCCTCTAAGATACAATAATGCATCCTTAGGTAAAGGTTTGGTGAATATGTTTTCAACTTGTTTGTTAGTACTCACATATTCCAACCTTACTTATTTATCATGTACCAATTCCCTCAAGAAATGATACTTTATTTCTATATGCTTAGTCTTGGTGTGCATCACAGGATTCTTTGAAATGTTAATAGCACTGGTATTGTCATAGTAGATAATAACTAGTTCTTTTACTTCTTCCTTCATTCTTAACAACAGTTGCTTGAACCAAATGATGTTTGAACAGTTCACTACTGCAGCAACATATTATGCCTCTATTGTAGACTGAGAGATACAAGTATGTTTCTTGCTAGTCCAAGACACTAACCTCTTTCCAAGAAAGAGTTCTCCACCACTGGTGCTTTTCCTATCATCAACACTTCCAACCCAGTCAGTATCAGTGAATGTCTTCAAATCAAAGTTCCCACCTTTCTTATACCATAAACCATAGTCTTCAGTACCCTTCAGATATCTCAAAATTCTTTTGATTTCCATTAGGTGATTTTCTCTAGGATTAGCTAAAAATATTGCAACAATACCAACTACCAATGCAATATTAGGTATAGTGCGAACAACATATTGCAATTTTCCAATCATGGATCTATAGTTGGTCTGATCTACCTCCTTTGAATCATCATCCTTAGATAATTTTTCTCCAGTACACATGGGTGTTACAACAGGTTTAGAATCTTCCATTCCAAATTTCTTGAGTATCTCTTTGATGTATTTTGATTGAGTAATGTAGATACCATCCTTCATTTGATGTACTTGCAATCCAACAAAGAATTTGATCTCACCAAACATAGACATCTCAAATTCTTTACTCATAGCTATAGAGAATGCTTCGCATAAGTCATCATATCCAGTGAATAATATGTCGTCAACAAATATCTTTGCTAACAATATTTTGTTATGTGGTCCTTCTTTAATGTACAAGCTACAATTATCATTAGTTCTCTAAAATCCAATACTTAATAGGTAACCATGCAGTCTTTCATACTAGACTCTAGGCACTTGCTTTAGTCCATACAATGTTTTGTGTAGCTTGCAAACCATATTCCTCCTGCTAGGATCAAAAAATCCTTCAGGTTTCTCAATGTAGACTTCTTCTTCTAGGAATCCATTCAAAAATGCAGATTTCACATCCATTTGATATACTTTGTATCCTTTATGTGAAGCATATGCTAGAAGAGTTCTAACTCCTTCAAGTCTTGCAATAGGAGCAAAATTTTCTCCATAATCAATACCCTCTTCTTGAGCATATCCTTTACAAACTAGTCTGGCCTTGTTTCTAGAAACTTCACCATTTTCATTCATCTTATTTCTAAAAATCCACTTGGTTCCAATCACATTCTTTTCATTTGGCCTAGGCACAAGAGTTCAAGTTTTGTTCTTCTCAATCTGCTCAATTTCTTCATTCATTACCTCTATCCAACTTTCATCATTCAATGCATCTTTAACAGTTCTAGGTTCAAATTCACTTAGTAAACATGTACCTTTGAGTTTGTTTCTTGTCATTACACCTTATGTTTGATCTCCAATTATTTTCTCAGGTGCATGATTCCTTCTAACATACTTGGAGATTATTGGACCCTTCAGCCTTGATTCTAGACTTGATCCACTAGGTCTATCATTCTCAAACATTCTTTCTTGTTCTTTTGTCTAGTGCTTAGGTTCCATTGTTTGTGACTCAGTTTCCTTTGTCTGTGACTTAGGTCCCTCTATCTAAGACTAGGTTCCCTTTGTATGTGACTCAGTCTCTTCTACCAGCAGCTCAGGTTGCATAGTCTACAACTCAGGTTGTATAGTTTGTGTTATTATATTTAGTGGTTGACAGTTCTGTTGTCCAATCACCATTGCTCGAGTCATAGGCATAGTATCTGGTTCATGATACACAAAGTTCATGTAGTATTTAGGCTCTTTACTACTCTTCTCTTCACATCTTTCTGCAAACTCATCAATCTTGACATGTACACTTTCTATGAATTTATGAGTAGTAAGATTTAGACATTTGTATGCTTTTCTTTTACATGAGTAGCCTAGGAAAATTCCTTCATCACTTTTTGCATCAAGTTTTCCATTTATTGCTTCCTTCAAGATGTAGCATTTACTTCCAAATACTTTGAAATAATGAACATTAGGTTTATAGCCATACCATAATTCAAAAGGTGTCTGGTTACTAACTTTCTTCAGTTGAACTCGGTTCAAGGTGAATACTGTAGTGTTGATGACCTCCTTCCAGTATTTGGTAGCAACATTATTTTCAATCATTAGGGTTCTGGCACAATCCATAATGGATCTATTTCTTCTTTCTACTATTCCATTTTGTTGTGGTGTACCAAGGGAAGATACCTATCTTTTGATTCCTCTTTCATTACAGAATTCATTGAACTCATTAGAAATGAATTCTCCTCCTCTGTCAGATCTTAGACATTTTAGTTTCTTTCATGTTTCCTTTTCAACTCTTGCAAGATACCATTTGAATTTCTGAAAAGCTTATGATTTTTCTTTCAGAAACATGATAGTCATCATTCTGGAATGATCATCAACAAATAAAATAAAATACTTTTCTCCAGTATAGCTTGTTGTTCCAATTGGTCCATAAAGGTCAGTATGTACCAATTCAAAGATTTCATCAGTATTGTAATTCTTTCTCTTGAAACTTGTCTTGCTCATCTTTCTGATTTGGCATTGTTTCCATATTGCTAACTCAGATTTATTCAAAATAGGAATACCTCTAACTCTCTTGTTCTTGCTTATGTTTACCAAATTATCAAAATTTACATGACACAACCTTTTATGCCATAGCCAACTTTCTTCTACTTGTGCAATAAAGCATGAACTTTTAGTGAGATCAAGATAGCATAGATTACCTTTTGTTTGCCTCTCAGTTCCAACTAGGTTCCCTTTACCATCCAAGAGCTTGGCCTTACCATTCATGAATTCTACCTTGAAGCCAATGTTGTTTAGTTGTGCTACACTAAGTAGATTTCTCCTTAGTCCTTCAACCCAATAAGCATTATCACATTTTATTCCTTCTGTCAGAGTAATGCAACCTTTTCCTTTCACATAGCAGGGTTCATCATTCTCAAAACTGACACTCCCACCATCATAGTGCTCAAGATGTTCAAATTTAGTCTTATCACCAGTCATGTGATGGGAACAACCACTATCAATTATCCATGTGTCATTTTTACTGATATGTGAGAAAAGTGTTGTCTTTTCATCTTCTTCATCTGACTCATCCTTAATAGCAATATAAACCATTTCATCTTCTTCTTCATCGCTATCAGAATCTTTAGCAATATAACAAGACTTCTTACCTTTGTCTTTGTAGCTCTTGTAGTTCTTGAAATCTTTCTTGCCTTTGTACTTGTTGAACTTTTTCTCATCTTTGTCTTCATTGTTCGGACACTTGGCAGCAATGTGACCAACCTCATTGCATGAAAAACAAATCAATGGCACTCTTCCTTTATATTTTCCTTTGGAAGCTCTCCTTGTAATTAATGCTTCAATGATATCTAGATCTTCATCATCATATTCATCATCACTATCACTTTCAATCCGCTTCCCTTTTGAGTATCTATCCTTCTTACCAAGGTTTAATTTAGCTTTGAATGCAAACTCAAGATTTCTAGAGCTAGGAGAATAATTGTCAAAGTTATCCTTGTCAAAGCTGTCCAACTCAAAAGTTGTAAGCCTTCCAACTAATGTATCCAAATTTATATCCTTATTGCACCTCATCTCTTGAATAGCTAAAACTCTAATAGCATAGATAGGAAGTAAAGTACTAATACCTTTTTGACCACTATTGTATCTTCAATTATTCCTCCTACAGATCTGATGGCACTCACAATCTTCTTGATTGTTTCACTGTATCTTGTAATGTCTTCTCCTTATTTCATTTTCATCTGATCAAATTGTCCTCTAAGACTTTCTACTTTGGCTCTCTTTACATTTGCATCTCCTCCATGAATTTCCTGTAATTTCTTCCACATATCATAGGCTATAAGACAGTCCTTGACTTCATCAAATTCTGAGTAGCTGAGTGAAGAAGCTATATCAATTATCATTATGTTATGAAGCTTTTGTTCCATCATTTGTTCCACAGTCATAGTTGTTTTTGGTTCCACATATTTTTTATCAAAAAACTCCAAACTAGCATCTTCAATAGTAGATAGATGTAGCTTCATCATCTCTTTCCATGTAAGGAAGTTGTCTTTGTTTAGCTTTGGGATCTCCATTTTGTAAGACATCACTGATCTTTATCTTAGGCCTTGAAACCTTCTCTGAAATCACTTGAAGCTCTAATACCAATTGTTGGAAATGAGATAAGTAACTAAGAGGGGAGGGGTGAATCAATTACTCCAAAACAAATCCCTTGTCCCTTAGATGTCTTAAACAATATAACACTGTTACTCGGTCAATTAAAATATTCTTCTGTAACTCAGGTGTCAAAGAAATATTTATGATATCCAATGCAATTATACTTTATTGATTTAGTGCATAAACATAAAGAATGAAACAAATAACATATACATAGGTGACACCAAGATTTAACATGGAAACCCAATATGAGAAAAATCACCAATGTAACTAGTTACTATTTTTCACTATTCTGAAGTGAGCCCTATTAAGAGCCAACCCTATTAAATGTTGAAAAAATACACTATTAGGTGTGACCCTGTTAGAGGATTTGAATCACCCTATGAGGAGTGACCTTGATAGAGGTCTTTAATACTTCAACATAGAAATGCTACCTTGTGAGAGGATTTACAAAAAGACTGATAAGTCTACTCTGTTAAGAGATTTGAGATCACTGCTACAATTGTTAGAAAGTAACAATTAATTGACCTGTATGTGTAAGCAACTGTCTTTTCTGATTCAGATCTCTATTCTGATTAAAACTAGATCCTTGCTAATTAAATATTCTATTGCAGCTCCGAGTGTTTTGTACTCAATCAGAATCCCATCTGATTTTGCCTTCACTTTGTGTATCACAGAATTCCACACTTCTGCTTGTCTTCAAGTTTTTACACACTCACACACATTCAATCCAAACTTGACCTTTCATATATATGATAAGCCCTATCAAGTCAGCTTGAATATACTTCTAAATAAGTGATAAATCACAATTCTATCGGCCTCATATAAGCAATTAATTATAGAATGTAAACCACTGTTAGTCGGCTGACACTGAATAATCAACTCGGTTAACACTGAGTTTCTTTAATGCCCGACCATGACTGAAATTCCCGAGTGACTCGGTCAACACTGAACATCTTCAATACCCGACTGATCTTGGTCAACACTAAAAATCTCTTTCCATTCACCAAATATGCTCTGTCTGGATGTAGACATTTGTGTAACATCACTACATAAGTATATATACATGTGGAACATCAATAAAAATATACAATTGAATAATTTTCTTCAACATGTTGAAGCACACATGTAAATTTTATGCATGACTGATCAAACTGGTTAAAGACATAACCGAGCATTTTTTGCAGACATCACCGAGAAAATAAAGGAAAGAGAATTACCGAGGAGGATAGAGTATGGTGAATCAATGAACTAAAGTGAACAAATTAATAAAAGGTATTATCTACTTAGCATAGATCTGAAAATATGCAAATCAGAGTTGTATTTGAATCAGATCCTTACTATATCAATTTAACCATTGCTATAGATAAATATCTTTACCGAGTAAGATAGTGAAAGTCTTTATTATGACATTCATAGAATGTTGAGTGTTTTCTTGTTGACCCCATAGTGAATACATGGTCAAGAGAGAAATATTAGTTTTAAATCCTCTAACTAGGTCACATTTAATAGTGTGCATTGTAACCTTTAACAGGTTTGTCTCTTCATGGAGCTCACTTCAGAAGAGTGAAAATATTTTGGGTTACCGGTCCCAGGTGGTTTTTCCCTTAGCAGGGTTTCCATGTTAAAAATCTATGTGTCAGTGTGCATGAATATTGTGTATTGTTATTTTACTTTACACTTTATTTTATTTCCCTAGATCAGTAATCACAATATTATTTTATTGATATTTGATAAACAGTATTGATGAAAGTTTAAGATTTCAGAATACATTTTCACCAAGTTAAATTATATGTTTGAAGTTGTTTTGATATACATCTAGAGGAATTTGGGACTGTAGGATAATTTATGAGGAAACTGAGTCTAACTGATTCACCNCTCTTAGTTATTCTAAAAGTTGGTATTAGAGCATACAGTGCTTAGAAGACATTTTTGAAGGACTTAAGCTAAATATCACAAGATGTATAAGAAAGACACACCAAAGATGGACAAGGATAACTTCTTGACATGGAAAAGTTGAATGAGACTCTACCTATCAGGGATTGGAGACAACATTGCAGATTATCTAGATAATGAATTCATTCTACCTTCTCGACCTTTGATTGTTAATTGAATGAAAGAGAAACATGAACATAACCTTATAATGGTGGAGATTGATTCTTCACTTACTGATGCAAAATTTGAGGATATTAAGACATGTACAACTGCTAAGAAGATGTGGGATCTGCTATCACTAGTCTATGGAGGAGATGCAAATGTACTGAGAACTAAAGCCAAAATTCTTTGAGGAGAGTTTGATGATATGAGAATGAAGGAAGGAGATAATATAACACAGTCCAGTAGCTGACTTAAGGAAGTTGTGAATGTTATTCGAGGATCTTGTGGAACCATTGATGAAGACACTATTGTGAGTAATATTCTTAGAACTCTATTGCCTATTTATTCTATAAGATTCTCTGTAATACATGAAATGAGAGTTGCACCTAGAAATAACATTACTATTGATAGTCTTGTTGGAAGATTGATTTCTTTTGAGCTGAATAACTTTTATAACAGTATTGTACCATCTATGGAATATGCATTTATGTCTACTTTGACAATTGGTAAATATAGTAGAAAATACATAATCATAAATAATAGTGACAGTGATAATGATGAAAAGGAACTTGATGAACTTAAAGCTTTAATGGTTAGAAGATTGCACAGAGGTAAAGGAAGATATAAAGGTAAACTATCTTTAATATGTTTTAACTGTAAAGAGATTGGTCATTTTTCTGCAAGATGCCCTAATAGAAAGAATGATGAAAGAAATGATAGATCTAATGATAGAAAGGATGATCGAGACTATAGAAGCAATAGATAGTATGACAGAAGAGATAACTGAGATTATAAGGATTTATGTAAGAAAGCTTGTTTCATTGCTGAAGATAAAGATAATGACAGTGATGAAGATATTGATATAGTGTTTGTGACTTTGAAGGATGATTCAGATGAAGATGAAAGGTATGTAGAGACAAAACTTATTTCTAAAGTTAGTAACAATGATATTTTGGTTATTGATAGTGGTTGTACACATCACATGACTGGAGATAAAGGAAATTTTGAATTTCTTGAACATTATGATGGTGGATCTATAAGAATGGGAAATGATACACCTTGTCTAGTGAAACGAAAAGGTACTATTATGTTGAACAACCAAATCAAGTGTGAAAATGATTATTAGGTAAAGGGACTTAATTAAAATCTATTGAGTGTTTCACAGTTGATTAACACAGGTCACCGAGTTGTATTTGAAAATAAAAAACCTAGAATCTATGATGGAACAGGAAAATTGATCAACACTGGTGAACAATCTAAAGGTAACCTATTCTACCTTAACACTGTTTAAACTACTTTTTTATTGGAAAAGAATGAAGATATGGTTATGGCATAAAATAATTTTTCATGTAAATTTTGACAACATGGTTAAGATTAGTAGGAAAATAAAAGTTAGAGGCTTACCGATCTTATCTAAACCAGACCATGTAATGTGCAAAAATTGTCAAATGGGAAAGATGTCAAAATCTAGTTTCAAGAGAAAGAATTTTTCATCTAATGATATTTTGGAGTTATTTCATACATACCTATGTGGACCAATGAGAACACAGAACTATTATGGGGACAGATATTTTATTTTATTTGTTGATGACTACTCTAAAATGATGATTGTCATGTTCCTAAAAGAAAAATTTGAAGCATTTAAGATGTTTAAGTGGTATAAAGCTAAAGTGGAAAAAGAAACTATTAGAGATCTAAAGTGTTTGGTATCTGATAGAGGAGGTGAATTTATTTCTGATGAGTTCACTAACTTTTGTAATGAGTATGGAATCAAAAGATAGGTTTATGCACCAAGGACACCACAGCAGAATGGAACTACTGAAAGAAGAAATAGATCAATTGTTGATTGTACTAGAACATTGATGATTGAAAATAATGTTGCACAAACATACTGGAGAGAAGCAGTAAGCGCAACTATTTACACACTAAACTAAGTACAATTGAATAAATATTCAAACAAAACACCTTATGAGCTATGGTATGGTTATACACCTAATGTGAGCTATTTTAGAATATTTGGTAGTTGTTATATTCTAAAAGATTATAGAAATGGTAAATTTGATTCAAAAAGTGATGAAGGAATATTTCTTGGATATTCTACTAAGAGTAAAGCTTACAAATGTCTGAACAATATATCTTACAAAATCATTGAAAGTGAAAATATAAAAGTTGATGAATTTGCTGAGAAAAATGATGAGGACAGCATGAAAGAACTGGAATATTATAGTAGATTTGTCTACATGGAAGAACCTAATACTATACTGACACAAATGCCTAACATTACTGTGCAATAGGGTAATGACACCGAGCAACAGGTAGCATAGACCGAGCATCAGGAAAATGATGAAACTGAAGATCATGAACTAGAACACAATGAACCTATAGGAGAAAACAATGAAGAAGAAAGAACTGAACCTAAACTTTCTAAATGTGTGAGAATACATCATCCACAAAATCAAATTATTGGAGATAAAAGAGTAGGCATGATGAAAATAAGTAAGTTAAGAGATAACACTTGTTTAATTTTTGAATTTGAGCCTAAGAATGTTAGATATGTATTAGAAAATGAAGAATGGATCAATGTTATGATTGAGGAAATTGAGTAGATACGGAAAAATAATACATGGACATTAGTACCGAGACAGGGTGATAAAAATGTCATTGGTGCCAAATGGATATTCTGATAAAAATTGAATGAAAATGGGGATGTAACCAGAAATAAAGCTAGATTAGTTTGCAAAGGGTATGCACAAGAAGAAGGAATTGACTATGGAGAAACTTTTGCACTCATTTCTAGACTTGAAGGAGTAAGAATACTACTTGCATACGCTGCATATAAAGGATTCAAAGTATATCAGATGGATGTTAAGTCAGCATTTTTTAATGGAATACTAGAAGAAGAGGTATGCATTGAACAACCTAAAGGATTTTTTGATCCTGATCAGACAAACATGGTATCTAAGTTACACAAAGCTTTATATGGACTGAAACAAGCACCGAGAGCATGGTATGAAAGATAATATTCTTATCTTATAAGTATTGGATTTATTAGCACAAGTGACAAAAGAAACTTTTATTTAAAAGGAGGAAATGATGATAAGACCCTTATTGCTGAGATATTTGTTGATGATATTATATTTGGAGGTAATGATAACCTATGCATTTCATTTGCTGATGAAATGAGGAAAGAATTTGAAATGTCAATGTTTGGTGAGATTAAATTTTTTCTTGGATTGAAAATATTACAATAGACTGCAGGTATCTATATTACTCAAGAAAAATACATCAAGGAAGTATTAAAGACATTAAAATAGAAGAATCAAAACCAGTCGGAACACCTATGGTGACGAGACACAAATTGATAAAAGAAGACAAGACACCTGAGGTAAATCAAAATTTGTATAGATCTATGATTGGTAAATTGATGTATGTTGTACACACAAGACCTGACATAGAACATATAGTTGGAATAGTTGCAATATTTTCTTCTAATCCTAGAGAATCACATGTGACTAGTGTTAAAATAATTTTTAGATATTTGAAGAATACTGAGGATTATGGACTTTGGTACAAAAGAGAAGGAAAGTTCAAACTGAAAGTTTACACTGACATTGATTGGGCTAGGAACATTGATGATAGAAAGAGAACTACTGGTGGAGCATTCTTTATTGGAGAAAGATTCGTTACTTGGATAAGAAAGAAGCAAGGATGCATATCTTAGTCAACTATAGAAGTAGAGTATGTTTTTTGTTGTTGCAAATTGTTTGAACATACGTGGATCAAAAAACTGTTGAAAGGAATGAATGAAGAGATCACTAACCCAGTGATAATTTACTGTGACAATACAAGTGCTATAAATATTTCAAATAATCCTATGATGCATGCAAAGACAAAGCACATATCTATCAAATATCACTACTTCAGGGAACAAGTACAAGACAAACAACTAATACTAGAATATGTAAAATCAAAAGAACAAATTGCAGACATATTCACAAAACCCTTACCAAAGGATACATTTGAGTACTTGAGAGGTAGAATTGGGGTTCATCCCTTTTCTTGCATCAAACTACATGAAATTACAAGATCAGACATGTTGATGCAAATTTTAACTGGACTAACACAGACATATCAGTACACTGAAAGGTACCTATTGCACCAAATATCAGAGATATTTTATTTGGCTATTAAAGAGCTATATATTTCTTTTTGGAATTGTTGTCAAAGGGAGAAATTCATGAAATATAAAGGGAGAGACATATCTAATCTACAGAGAAATTCAAGAACAGAAAAAAATCAAAACTATAGGGAGAGTCTGCATGGTGAGTATTTTGTTACAGTTGTAGAACAGAAGTTTGGTATTTTGTTGTATGGAATTATTATATTGCATATTTCATATTGTGTTGCCATCAATGCCAAAGGGAGATATTGATGAACTACAACTGATTGTATGTTTGAATTCATTCATTGATATTCAACCGAGTTACAGATGTGATGATAAATATTATCAGTTAATGTATTGTCATTTATGTCAACTTATTTGAGTATTATTATGGTGGAAAACATTTATCATAGATTAAATATTTGGAACAAACAAAGTTTATGTGGTCGTAAAATGAAGAGTATTTAATACAGCAAGAGATAGTGAACATTGAGTAAAACATAGTGTATACCAAGCACAGTAATAACTGAGCAAGGGATCGCCAACACAACAAGGTATTGACTGAGCAATTAATTCAAATTGAGGTCGACTAGAATGTTGAGCTAGAAATTGATGATTTTGAGGTATAAGATAAACTTTGTTATTTTGATCAAATGGCTATGAAAATTCAATGAACATCATACGACAAAGATTGAAATGTGTTTTTAACACAACTTCCGAAGAAGGTTTAAACGGTTAAATCAATAATGGAGATTAAGCCGAAAAATCTAAAGGATGAAAATTAAATGAGACATGATGTCTATATAAGAGACAAGATATTCATTATGAAACATACATGCAAGCACAGTTGTTGAAGCGCACATGTGAATTTTATGCATGAATGATCAAACTGGTTAAAGATAGAACTTAGCATTTTATGCAGACATCACCGAGCAAACAAAGGAAATAGCACTACCAAGAAGAATAGAGTATGGTAAATCAATGAAATGAAGTGAACAAATTGATCAGAGGTATTATGTACTTAGAATAGATCAAAAAATTTGCAAATCAGAGTTGTATTTAAATCAGATTATTATTGTATTAATTTAACCATTGTTACAGATAAATTTCTTAACTGAGTAGGATAGTGAAAGTGTTTATTATGACATTCAGAGAATGTTGAGTGTTTTATTTTTGACCCCATAGTGAATGCATGGTCAAGAGAGAATTGTTAGTTTTAAATCCTCTAACTAGGTCACATTTAATAGTGTGCAGTGTAACCTTTAATAGGGTTAGCTCTTCACCGAGCTCACTTCAGAAGAGTGAAAATATTTCAGGTTACTAGTCTCAGGTGGTTTTTCCCTTAGCAGGGTTTCCACGTTAAAAATCTATGTGTCAATGTGCATGAATGTTGTGGATTGTTATTTTAGTTTACACTTTATTTCATTGACCTAGATCGGTAATCACAATATTAATTTACTGACATTCGGTAAACACTATTGATGAAAGTTTAAGATTTCAGAATACATTTCCACCAAGTTGAATTATATGTTTGAATTTGTTTTGATATACATCTGGAGTAATTTGGGACTGTAGGATAATTTGTGAGGAAATTGAGTCTAACTAATTAACCCCCCCTCTTATTTATTCTAACAGAAGGAATAGATTTTGAAGAAACCTTTACTTTGGCAGCTAGAATGGAATATATTGAGATGTTCTTAGTTTTTTCTGCACACAAGAAATTCAAGGTTTATCAGATGGATGTTAAGTTTGTATTTTTAAATGGATTATTTTAAGAAGAAGTTTACATTGAACAACTAGATGGTTTCAAACTCTTAAAAAATATGGACATAGTCTGCACACTCAAGAAAGCATTGTATGGTCTCAAACAAGCTCCTAAGGCTTGGTACACTAGGTTGGATAAGTATCTGTCACAACAAAAATTCAACAAAGGTATGAAAGAAAGTAATCTTTATATTAAAATTGAAAGTAATAAGTTTATATTAAAAATGGTATATGTCAATAATATCATATTCGAAAGTAATGGCATTGCTTGCAAGAAGTTTGTTGACGAAATACATAAGGAAATTGAAATGTCTATGATTGGTGAAATTTCCTTCTTTCTTGGTCTTCAAGTTATGCAAAAGGAAGATGGTATTTTTATCTCTTAACCCAATTATATCAAAGATTTGCTAAAGAAATTTGGAATAGAAGAATCAAAACCGGTAGCAACACCAATGACTATTGGATGTAGGTTAAGAAAATATGATGAGTCTCTAGAAGTTGATCAAAAAATTTATAGACCTATGATTGGTGGACTATTGTACTTAACTCCTTCAAGACTAGATATTAAACATATGTTCTACTTAGCTACTAGATATCAAGCAATTCCAAGGATATTTCTAGAGGTAGCAGTAAAATGGATATTCAAATACTTGAAAGGTTTCCAAATTTTGGGCTATGGTACAAGAAAGATGGTGAATTCTCATTAAAATATTTTATACATGTTGATTGGGAAGGATATGTAGATGATATAAGTACTAGTGGTGGAGCATTCTTTTTAGGAGACCGGTTGGTCTCTTGGATGAGAAACAAACAAGATTTAGTCTATTTGTCCACTATAGAGGTAGAATATATTTCCGCAACATCTTACTATACTTAAATACTTTGTATGAAGTAGACGCTCAAGGATGTGTAAGTATTCTTAGATGAGGAAATTCCAATAATATGTGATAACAAAAGTTCTATTAATATTTCTAAGAATTTGGTGGTGCATTCAAGAACAAAACACATCTTTATCTGGTATCATTTCCTAAGGTAGAGAAAGTTATTGAAAAGGAATTGAAGTTGGAATATGTTCCCACCACAGACTAGATTGTGGGAATTTTTACTAAATCGTTGGCTAAGGATACTTTTGAGTAACTTGGAAAAAAATTGTGGGTTATTTCCCTTCCTTTTTCAAACTACAAGCATTAGAGGTATGTATCTTTCTAGGGGAGGACAATTGCCCATCATTTGTCTCCTAGATTGATGTTATGGATGCTCTCATGGGGAGAAGTGCAGGTGAACAATTGTTGGATGGATTGCAAAAAAGTAGGTCTCTAAAATAGAGGGAGAAATATTGGCTCTTATTTAAAGAATGAAAAAGGGAATATGTATCGTTCCCTTTGTCCTTGATGAAAAAGTGGGAGAAGGAAATTTAGAAGGTTATTTTGTCTTAGTGTTGATTGGTGTTGCCATCAATGATAAAGGGGGGGATTGTTAGCATTATGTTTTTGTTTGTCATTGATGTCAATCTCTGGTGTGGCATTGATTTAGTTTTTGAAGGATGGAAGGTTGTTGAGATTGTATTGAGTTTGTGACACTGATTGAGGAAGAAGATTTGAAGAATTTGTTAAGGTTGTGACATTTCTTGATGAAGAAGATTTGAATAATTAATTAGGAATTTACTGAGTCTATGACTTTGATTAATGAAGAATATTTGAATAATGACTAAGGAATTTATTGAGACTATGTAATACCCACCTATATGTTTTTATTTCACTTTATGTGTCTGGACTCTTCTAGGACCCTTTTTATGTGAGTGTCAGACCTTCAGTATTCTTTGGATGATACCTTATGTAAAGGAAGAAAAATCTTCCTTTTGTTTTATTTAGTTTTATTAGGGTTTGATTGTGTATTTCCCTAACATTTACATTTAAATTGTGTTTGTATTGAAATATGATTAGGAGAAAGATAAGATATTCCTCTTTTACTCCCCAAACGCACAAATGAAGGATCCAAGTTGATCAATCCAAGAGAAGGATTAATGCACAAATGAATCAATCATTTGGAAATGAGAGTAAAGAAGAAGATCTTAAATTATGTTAATTGGTTCTATAGATATGATATATGGCAGTAATTGAAAAGGATGAGAAGAAGAACCAACCTTAAAGAATTATAGATCAAAGAATGCTATTTTTTGAGATTTGTACCCTATATCTGAAAAAACTGAAGTATGATCCAGAACCAGAATGCAGAGACAAACAAAACCCAGAAATGTTTTTCTGATTTGACACCATCTTATGAAAAAGGTTGACCTTGACCCACAAATGTCAATCCTAACCCAATAATGTCGACCTTGACCTGCATAGGTCCGACAGAGAATCTATTTGCGGGGCCCAACAGAAAAATGAAAAGGGTATCCAAATCTGAGTCCAAATCTGTAGTCCTGAACCTCTACCTGCAAGAAAAATAGGTTTGTTTGTTGGGGGGGAGGGGTTTGCCTTAGTCAAACCCTGATTTAAGAATTAACCTTGAAATCAATAAAGTATAGAATGCTAGCAAGTAGTAGAATTGAATCTAAGAATGAAGCTATGATATTAAATAGATATGCAATTGTAATTCAAATGTAAGTAAGTATGTAAATATGAAAGCTTGGACTCAATAAAGACCATAAACCTCCATGATTGTATGCTTGGAATCCACCTTGAAGAAATGATGAAAGAGTCTTGAGGATGCACAAAGGATCTTGAAGGAAGATCACACCATCATAATGGCTAGATCTAGGGTTTGAATGTTGAATCTTGAATGTTTGAACCTAATCCCTTCAAAGGCTTGAAAACTTGAATCCTTGATCTTCAATGGAGAACTTGAATGCTTCAGAAGAAGACTTGAACACCTTGGAAGATTGAGAATAATGGATGCTTGGTCACGATTAGAAGACTTTTTCTTGCTCAATATCACTTTTTTACTTGATAATGGTTAGAGAAAATGAGAGAAGAAGGCTCCCTTTTATATGACACTAGGGAACAATCTTCTAAGGAGGCCGACATAGGATAATTAAATTCCCATTAAAGCCTTTACCCATAGGAGAGGACCTATATTAAATATAATTTAGGAATCACCGCTTTGGAACCCGAAACAGCTGACCCAGAAGCGGGAAAATTGAATTTTGGATGACCCCCGGCAGCCGACAGGATTCCAAATTCAAAAGGGGGACCCTAGTCAAGGTCGAGGTCGACCTTGACCTAGGTCAAGGTTGAGGTCAACCTTGACCCAAGGGGGAAAAACCCTTGGGTAACATGCCAGGTGGGGTAAAAGGTGCCTGGAGAGGCCCAATCAGGGTCCAGAACAGGCACAGAAGCAGGAGATGATGCAGAAATAGAAATACGATATGATGGAGGTCAAAAACATCCTTAAAGGAGGGCTAAACATTCTCAACATGGAAGTGCTTCTATTTTAAGATGATACACCTTAACATTATATCAATACTTTATGAAGATGCATTTAAATTGATGCTACTATTGTTGGGATTACTTCATGTTTACCTTTAGATGATATTACTATCTCGTGCTTATGTTTAGATGATGTACTACTACTAAATCATTTTAGGACATATGATGGTTTTATGTTTTCTATTGATTACACAAAGTTACTAACCCATTATATATGTACATACATTGTTTATAGATATGTTTTATACTTTTTCCTGATGTGTTTGTATGGTGAGGGGTGGAGTTGTAGTTACTTGTTTACGAGATCCACATGATGTTCCAAGCCCAATCATTGTTTGTTATGCTTATATACATGTATGCACATGCTCGGCTTTGTGATGCAGGTTTTCAGGTACCGGGCATCGTCTCCCCTATATTGGTAGGATTGAGAGTGCCCATATACACATCTTGATGGTGGAAGAGGGGAGGTAGCATTAAGGCCCAAACTTGAACAAAACCTAAGCCACTACATAAGGACATTTATCTCATTATCCTACCCTATTGGATCTGTCAAGGTCACATGTACCTAATCACCCTGGTTTAAGTATGTGATTTTGGCTTAATAGTTTTATCAATTTTATCTTTTCTGGTGTGTGTGTGTGTGTGTGTGTGTGTGTGTATATATATATA
>MU222311.1:396267-418044 GCA_018584345.1 Thuja plicata | reverse complement strand
TAATAATATCCTCAGGATAGTAGAACTGATGTTTTAGCATAATACAATTGGTCCTCTTCCTGAACATGCCCATGATAAAATCTTCATTATCAGCACATCTGGCTATGGAAGTAGATAAATGATAGGGTTCAAAGTATTTGTCAAATTGTGTCCACCCTCCTTTTGTTATGATAAAGTGATGGGCTTTAGTGAGGGTAGGGAAAATATTTCCCTTCATCTTTCAAGTCAAAGCTTCCTCCTGCAGCCCACCTAATTGTCTTATGATTTCTGCTATCCCAATTTTGAGTGGGACTCTGTAGGGTAGCACATAAGGAACACCTCTAAAACTATAAACCCTAATCACTATGGAAAAAGAGTACAATATCAAATCTCCCTAGTTGTGAGCAATTTTCAACTCAGGGGCATACTCCATAGGCCTTAAAAGCATCAATACTTCATTATGAACCCTTGCATTTTGGTTTCTTAATAGTGACTTAAGTCTGGTTGCAAAAACTTTGTCAAAGTATACATAACTTGCATTCTTTCTATCCTAGGACAAGTCTGCACTCCACATCTGAACAGGCAATTCTTCATCATCTTGGAATCTCTCCAATTCCATTTCTTCTTCAAAGAAATTTGCACTGTTAAATAAGAACATATGCATCATGAGGGAATACCAACCCATTCACTTTTGTATATTGCCATCTTTGATCCTTGACAAACCATCATGCATCTCCTGAGCAATATAGGATTCATAATCAAGCACTACTGATAAATGGGGATGTAGAATTTGAACCACCATCAACATTATCTGGACTGGCATGGCTGCCTCCTCATTTATCCCTAAGACATTACATAGGGAACTATACATTTTTATGGCTTTTCCAATGAAGAGATCTACTTTGAAGGGTTTGGGGGTTCCTGGCCCTATTACAACTAAATTTCCTATTTTTTTAGCATATCCCTTCACTACTTCACCTCTATAATAATCCCTCTAGTTATTGTATACTTCTTGAAAGTATTTGAGGTCAATATCATCCATACTTTGAGAGGGGTCAGTCAACTTGAAGATCCTCCTAATTTCATCAGCTGACACAGTTAGTATTACATTTCCCCAGGTGTCTCTAACAACCCTGGCCACCTTATCATAAGTGTTTTCTATTAGAATGAGCAAATCAATGTCCATGAAGACACTAGGTGCTATTAGCTTACCAACATCTAGTTCCCAAATATTACAATCTAGGGTGGGGGATTTTCTCTGACTGTAAGTTGCTCTAAACAGAGCCAGGGCATCAAAACTTGTGGTAGTGTCTCTTGCCCACCTTCCTGAATCATATAACCCTTCCCCAATTCTGAAGCGGGGATGTTGTGGTACTGCTTTCTTAGCTTGGGTGGCATCCCCTGAAGACAACGGTAATTGCTGTAATAAATCTTCCCTAACATTCCATTTCTGGTACTCGACCTGTCTGGTGATTTCAGCTCTAGGGGCCATTCTAATTGTTTTCTATCAATACTAGAACCAGATTCTAAAACAAGAGTTCTAAAACCTTCTTTGAACTACAATTCTATCTCAATTGGAATGCTAGTGATTCAGTGAACTTACCTATTCTGCACAGATGTCACTTGAAGCTGGTTTTCTTTTGTAATTCCATCTTTGCGTAAATGGTTTTGGTGAATAATTTAGATAGTAGTCAACTTAATAAATTTGTGGCCTCAATCAAATCAGTCTCTTGAATTGAATTTGACTAGAGTTGCCACACATTCTATAATTAATTCACCAGCTTCAGTTTTGCAGCTTAACGGCTCTCTGCAACTTGTTTTATTAACTTTGAATTTGAACCATTGATTCTGGGCACTATTCTTTGCATCGTACGGCTATCTTAATTTCTTGAAAACAACTGCTAACTAAGGACACATGTCACCACCGCTTATTCGCTTATATTAGATGTCAAGCATCTTAGACATAAGCAAACAAGTGAGCCATCAGATGCTAACCCACTTAACTGAAGCTTAACATCCTGCAAGTTGTACATACCTGGGCCCACCAACTGCCAGATGTCATCACCGCTTATCCGCTTAATTTTTAGATTCCATGCACTTTCCCTTTAAGTGAATAAGTGGTCCATTTGATCTTTTGAAACTTGTGCACCATTTAACAGAGTGTCTTTACAATAGCTTGGCCCCACCAAAGACGCGCATCGCCACCGCTTATTTGCTTACTTGTTAGATGTCGATTATTTTGGACATAAGCGGATACGATGACCGTCAAATATTTTCTCAGTTGCTTACCTTTTAATAGAGCATCTTTCTTAACATGCCCGGCCCCACCAAAGACACGCATCGCCACCACTTATCTGCTTACTTGTTAGATGTCGTGCACTTTGGACATAAGTGGATATGCGCACCGTTAGATTTTTTTTGAATTGCATGACACATAAGGTGATGACGTAAAGGGACCTATATGGTGAGACTTAGGAGATAATAAAGTGGTTAGGATATTACAAACTTTAGGCAAAAAGAAACCTATTCAGCGTAGACACATAACTTAGTATGACTTAAGTGACCCAAAAAGTAATGCAAGAATAGAATCGGCCAAGGCACTTAGGGTTTTTTAGTCACTTTTGACCACTTTCAAATAGGTTGAGGGTTTAGGCACATTTTCTAGAGGCATAAAATCAAATTTAATACCAATTTCAAAACCCTTGACACTACAAATGACAGGAGACCTTATAAAAATTACAAGGCACATTTTGGACAAGAAATAGCACCAATAGGATTTTTGCATTTTTTGTTTTGAGAGTTCATAAGGATGAAAGTTTTGAAGATTTTCTTGGAAGAAGCTGTGATTTTTTATGTGTTTCATGAGAGATGGATTTATTTCTATGACTTTGAAATTTATTTCTTGGATATTTTTGAAAGTGGAGAAGGTTTTGAATGTTGCATCTCAAGTTTCGATTACTTCCTGTCATTTTCTCCTTCTTCCTTCTTCAATTAAATCTTTGCAAGACCCAAGGTAGGGATTGAATACCTAAATTCCATTACTTAGTTGATATAATATAAAAATTTTTATATGCTTTAATAATGCATCATATATGCACTTTTCATTCCTAGACCTATCTAAAAGTTTGAGTTTATTTTGTTGAAAATTGTTGTGTTTTCCAAGGTTTTCTACCAAACCATTTTTGGAATTATATTATTTTCACACATATATTTTAGTAAATTTTTTTAGGTGGTTAATTTTATAGAATGAAAAATATGATATCTCAAATGGGTATCTCTCAAATTTTAGTTAAAGGGCTCAATTAATGTCCTATTACATGCTTTTTGTTGGACTACTTTTTTGCAACACGTGTTCTGGTTTACCAGCCAAGTTTCTCTGCATGGTATAGATGGGTATGGACTTTTACAGGTCTAAAATTGATACCAAAGATATTTTATGTCTTATATTTCATATTACATTGGTTTTGTGGTTCTTTTTTATTCTTTGCGAAAGATACACTCATTTTAGTGAGCGTAGGTCTGAACCCCATCTAGGATTTTCAGTTTAAAAAAAAGCCATAACTTTCTTTTCCACTCTTGGAACTTGATTCAAATTGAAGGGAGAGTATTTAATTACACTATCTTTATTACCATTAAATATATTGTCTTTATTATTTATTTTTTTGAAGATATTGATGATTTTTCTTTGATGACTATTGTTTCCATTTAACCATTATTTTAAAATGAATTAGTTTAAGAAAGTTGTCAAGATTTAGGTACACCAAGGATACTAGGGTTGCAAAAATATATGTTCTCTTTACTTATAGTATGAATTATTATGTGTTATATGTATATAAATATCCCATGTTTGGTTGGAGTAAGAATCATTAATGAGTTATCTTATCAATGTAGTTGTAATAAGTTACAAAGATGCCTAATTGGCATTTTCATATTGTACTTGTGATATGTATGTAGAGTGTTTATGTTTCCTTTTGGGGGTCTTGTGGTGTTAATATTTTTCTAGGTTCTAACAGAGGCATAGGAAGGTACTATGTTAATTTTAGGATTTGGGTGTCTTAGTGTGCTATTTGATTGGTTCTTAGGCAATTTCCATTATTAACTAGAGACATAGTGTTCAATTGATTTCTTGAGATGCTTTATCGATATGGAAGTTTATGAGTTATGATCTTGTTTTATGTCACCTTCCTGATATACTGGATATTGGCATTAATTTGTGAGATTTTATTGTATTTCATTTTTCTTATGGCCTTGGTGACTTTTTTTGTTTTATTGTTTTAATGTATCCTTGTATGGTTTTGAGATTAAATTCATGTTGAAACATGACATGAGATATTAAATAAACTATTGGAATAAGAGGGGTCCCTAAAATATTTTCATCATGATACTTATATGTGCAATGATTATGCTCTTTTGATTTGAACAAATATGGATCCTTGAGTTAAATTTGTGGTTCATGCTCCAAACTCTTATTTGTTTCTTTTTTATAATTACGACAAACCTTTGAGATTGTCTTGATGATTCTTGATTGTTTATATCTTGATCTTGATTTGGATCTTAGGGATAGGTTATCTAGGTGCATCATAAGGGAGTGGCTACTAATGGGGTATGGGTCCCTAAAGTGGCCAAACTAGGGTAACCCATTGGTATTTGTAATCAGAAGATAACTTAATAAATAAACTTTGGATATCATTAAATAAGATAAATATGGATGCATATCCCTTTCCTTGAGTTTTATTATAGACTAAGAATTATAATGGGATGATTCATGTCCATCCATGGGACATAGCTAGCTAGCATGATTAGACTTCCTTGTCTTCACGAGAGGATTGTCTGGTTCCACATGAGTCTCGCCTGGGGGTCTGGGGTCCTGAGAGACTAGTCCAGGGTAATTCAAGATGGAAGCTATTTGGTGACACTCTTCCTACATGTATTCTAGCTTTCCTCCATAGGATTTTTGTTTTCCTCTAGTTGTTGGTATTTGGTTCATTAGTAATTTTTGTCATTTGTATTTCTCTTATGATTCCTTGTGTGGTCTTTCACCTTGTATTTTAATGTCACTCCATTATTTTGGATTTCTTATGTTTATAAGGTCTTGTGTCTATCTCCTCAACATGATGGGGTGGGCCTCAGGGTTCCACTATTGGTTTACTGAGAGGGGGGTGAATCACAAAACTATGATAAATTTAAAATTTAAAACTTAACTCTTATTCAACTTGGTAGAACAAACTACAGCAGCAACTGAATCACCAATAACTTCAATAACTCAATCAGCAACTTGAATAAATATCATGCACATTAATCATTCAACACACATAACACTAGATTTAATGAGGAAACCCGATTTAAGAAAAACCTCTGTGGTAATTATCACTCACAAATGAAAATACTCTTCTGAAGTATGCTTGGTTAAAATCTAATCATATTAAATATTATAATGCATATTGTTATATGCGACCTTGTTAGGGGATTTACCTTAGACCTATTAAGATCTTCACCTTGTTCGGAGTGGCCTAGTTTGATGGCTTTGAACACTCTTTTAGAATGTCACCTTTCACAAAGATTTGACAATAAGATTGTTAAGTCCACGTGGTTTAGATATTTCTCTGTTACAAATATAAATAAGAAGCAGTATATAAATTGATCTATAATACTGCAACTACCTCTTTCTTGATCAGATCTTTTATGCACTCTCTGAATACTGGAATCAACACTTCATCAATCTCTTCTTTAGACTCAAATTTACACCTCTTCTCTTCACTACATCACTTGCTAGCACTTCAACACTTCAAATTTCTATCCCTTGTGTTATTTTAATTCATCCTTTAAATAGACTCTATTTTTTCCTCTTAATCTACTTGATTAGGTTTTCCTTCAATCACTCTCAGTCATCAGATCAACTTTTTAAACTTTATACAATGAATATGATAATCGGTGAACCACTTCCCATCTCCTTGGGACTTGTACTTTTCTTGGAATTAGTATCATCAATTTTGTTGCTTAATCTATACCATGGATCTTTGCCTTGAATTTTACTATGTGTATATCTTATAACTAACTTCTTCTTCATCTACTAAATCTTCTAGATCACTGTGTCTCACCATTAAATGTATTCTTATCCTTGTTTCTAAAAACTATTCCACTTGGTAACTAACTCTCAGCTTGGAAACTAACATGCACTACTTGGTACCTCAATGTATCGGTGTCTTGACCGACTTACACAACCCTTTACCAAAAAACTTATTTCTGCTCGGTAACTTAACTATTTAACTTATCGACTTACCCAATCTTCTTTACTGACGTGATAAAGTAGAAAACAATTATCTCAATAGTACCTTATCATTGTCTAATCTTTATTAACTGCCCAATTAAACCAACTCTGAAAGATATGGAAATTCAATATGAACCAGAAATCAATTTCTTGACATCAATGATAAAATAGAAACTAATATAATCCTTTCTACAATCTTGTATAACTCTAATCTCAGTCTCCATCAGCATCTCCATCAGTTTAGTAACAATCTCCCTCTTTGGCATTGATGGCAACACTGTCAATTGATGATGGCATACTTTAACACCTATGATTTGTCTTTACTCCCTCTGATTTGTTTGATCATGTTCTCCCTTTGTGGTCATTTCTCATTCTCTCTTATCTCTGTATTCTTATTCTCCCTCTTTTTATTTGTATATCATCAATCATTCATTCTGCCTCTTTGACAACAATGCCAAAGGTGCATACTCCTAAAAAATTTGTTTAGGCAGTGGAGTAAACCTTACATGTACTGATAACTCATTGCATACATAATTATTTTTCACACAACTTTAGGAATCACCTAAAGTGTGAACACTAGCATCAACTCACAGAATAGATATTCTATTGAATCCTAGAATTGATGCAGCATGCATCTTCCTCTAGTGAATGTTGGATAGGGGTAGGACCCCTAATTTACCTCTGAGATATTCAAAATAATCCTTTGGTAGTGTCTTGGTAAATATATCTGCTAACTACTCCTTTGAATTCACATACTCCAACATCACATGTTTGTCTTGAACTTGTTCTCTCAAATATTGATACTTTATATAAATGTGCTTGGTCTTAGAATGCATCACCAGATTCTTTGATATGTTTATAGCACTAGTATTATCACAGAAAATAGTAACTGGAATGGTAATCTTCTCTTGCATACCTTCAAGTAGTTGTTAGATCCATATAATGTTTTCATAATTCATAGTTGCAGCAACATATTCAGCCTCGATAGTAGACTGTGATATACAACTTTGTTTCTTACTAAGTCATGTCACTAATATTTCTCCTAAGAATAAAGCTCCTCCACTTGTAATTTTTCTATCATCAATGTTTTTTGCCCAATCAGCATCAGTGTAGACCTTCAACTCAAATTTGTATCCTTTCTTGTATATTAAATCGAAGCCTTCAATTCCTTTCAAATATCTAAATATTCTTTTAACTGCAGACATGTGTGACTCCTTTGGAACGGTGGAAAATATTGCAACTATACCAACTGCATGAGCCATATCAGGTTTTTTATGTACAATATATTGTAACTTGCAAATCATTGATCGGTAGAGTGTCTCATTCACTTCTTTTGACTCGTCTTCTTTTGATAACTTGCAACCAATAACCATCAGTGTTCCAACTGGTCTTGAGTCTTCCATCCCAAAAGTCTTTAGGATCTCCTTGATGTACTTTGATTGTGTGATGTAGATCCCATCCTTGACTTGTTGAATCTATAGTCCAAGAAAGAATTTTATTCCCCCTATCATTAACATCTCAAATTCCTTTCTCATCTCTTCAGAAAAAGATCTGCATAATGTATTATTGCCTCCAAAAATAATATCATCAACAAATATTTCAGAAATCAAAATCTTATTATTATTATTATCACATTTCAGATATACATTATTATTGTTACGTGTTCTTTAAAATCCAATTTGATTAGATATGCATGTAACCTTTCATACCATTCTCAAGGTACCATTTTCAAACCATATAGTGCCTTGTGTAGTTTGCATACCATTCCCTTGTTAGTATTCTCAACAAAACCTTCTGGTTTTTCTATATAGACTTCTTCTTCAAGAATACCATTAAGAAATGTAGAGTTGACATCCATTTGATAAACTTTAAATCCTTTGTAAGATACATATGCTAGTAGAATTCTAACTCCTAGTCTAGCAACAGGTGAAAAAGTCTCACCATTGTCAATACCTTCTTCTTCTGCTTACCCATTGCAAACCAGTCTTGCTTTGTTTCTAATTACATCTCCATGTTCATTCAATTTTTTCTAAAAAATCACTTTGTACCAATAACATTTTTATCTTTAGGTTCTCGATACTAGAGTCCATGTGTTGTTCTTTTCAATCTGATCTATCTCTTATTTCATAGCTTTAACCCAATATTAATTCTCCAATGCATCCTTTACTCTTCTTGTCTCTAATTCATAAATTAAGCTTGTATTATCTCTTACCTTGCTTCTTTTCATAATTCCAACAATCGTGTCTCCAATAATCTTGCTCGGTAAGTGGTGTATCCTCACATACTTGGCTAGAACAGGCTCGGTAGTCAATGGAATTTCATTTCCATCATCCAGTGGTAGTTCTCTCTATTCAGATTCCTCCTTAGTTTGTTCTTGCAATAAGTTATTTGGAATCTTAGGTTGAACATATACAAATCTTTGGTAGTCCTCGGGTTCCTTCTTGTTGTTCTCATCATTTTTCTCGATAAATTCATCAATTCTTACATTTACACTTTCCATAATTTTGTTAGTAAAATTGTTCAAACATTTGTAAGCTTTTCTCTTTGTAGAATATCCTAAGAATAGTCCTTCTTCTCCTTTAAAATAAAACTTACCATCTCTATCATCTTTTAGAATATAGCATCTACTTCCAAATATTGTGAAATAACTTACATGTGGTTTGTGATCATACCAAATCTCATATGGAGTCTTGTTTACCTTTTTTTAGTTGTACTCAATTAAGTGTATAAGAAGCAGTGTTGATTGCTTCTCTCCAATATGGTTGAGAAATACCCTTCTCAATCATCAGTGTTCTTGCACAATCCTCAATGGATTTGTTTCTCCGTTCAGCTATACCATTCTATTGTGGTGTCCTCAGTGCAAACATTTGTCTCTTTATTCCATGTTCATTGTAGAAGAGTGTAAACTCATCAGAAGTAAGTTCTCCTCCTCTTTCAAATCTCAGACACTTCAGTTTTCTTCCAATCTCCTTTTCAACTCTTGCCTTATACCACTTAAATATTTGGAAATCTTTAGATTTTTCTTTCAAAACCATGACAGACATCATTCTAGAATAATCATCAACAAACAAAAAGAAATATCTATCACCATAGAAGCTTTGTGTTCTCATAGGTCCACATAGGTCAATGTGCACTAAGTCCAAAATTCCTTGTGTAATGTAAGATTTACTTGTAAAACTTGACTTTGTCATTTTACCAACTTGACATTCTTTGCACATGACATTTTCAGGTTTCTCTAATCTCAGTAGACTGATAACTCTATTATTTTTTCTCACTTCAATTAAGTTTGCAAAATTCACATGACATAACCTCTTGTTTCATAACCATGCATCTTCAAATTTATCATATAGACAACTCTTAGTAGATGTATCAAGGTAAAATAATTTATCTTTAGAATATTCTCCAGTGGCAATCATACTTCCTTTCTAATCAAATACTTTTACCTTTCCATTCTGAAATTTTAGTTGGTGTCTTGTATTGTTTAGTTGTGCCACACTTAATAGATTATACTTTAGTCCTTAAACCCAATAGAGATCATCACATCTAGTATTATTCAACATAATTATAGAACCTTTACCTTTCATAGGATATGGAGCATCATTATGAAATCTAAAATATCCTCCATCATGTTCTACCATAGTAATGAACTTGTTGGAAATAATGGGAAGTATGTACTAAGAGGGGAGGGGTGAATCAGTACCTCTAAAACTTTTATTTATTTTAACCTTTATCCATTTATTAATCCATTGTATTACCAACCATCTGTTCTATCCTATCTTTGTGTAAGTTATATCAATTCATTAACTTAACAAACATGTAAACATTCATAGAATTATTCATGAAATGTAATGACACATAACACAAGCTATGATAACGCAGAAAACCCATGTTAGAAGGTAAAAATTGTTGTGGGGATGGCACCCACAAAAACTTCACTATCTGTAGATTGGAAGAGGTCGGTTAAGGCTTACAGTTTGATCACTTCTGATGATATACCCTATTAGGAGTATTATGTGGATACTGGTTAAGGTCTACTCTGTTAAGAGCTTTAGCAACATTGTTTACTGTGCACTTGGTTAAGAGATTTACAAAGGATTGTTAAATCCACCTGTCTTGAAATGATTTCTTCTATTTGCTACACTTGTTAGAATGTAGACAAAAATACTCATTTACCTGAGTGTATGCAATATTCAATTGTTTATTACAGATATGTTAAAATCACATGTACAAAGTATCACCTAATGTGAATGATTAATACCTCTGTTGCTCGGTAGCCTTGATTCTTGGTTCTTGATAACCAAATTCATTTTTTACTATTCTTGCTTGAAACTTTTAGTATGATCCATAGATGTTATCCTTGGCTACTATTATCCTCACATCCATCTTGAAATGAATGATTACACGTCTATTTATACAATAGATTGACCTAATTCAATTTCACGTATTACAAAGATAACTCTATGATCGAAGGTTTACAACTTGACCTTGATCTCCTAGTTAGCATGTTTTTAATCAGTTAGAATGATTTGAAAAATTACAAGTATCTTTCTTTTCCCTAAAGAAATGGTTTTAAATAAAATCTAAACTCTAAATATAAAACATTATTGTTTTATCTAACGTGGAAGTTAGATCCACTTTTCTCGGGATATAACTAAATTTTGGTGTTTGATGCTCGGGTTTCTCTAAAAGTCTTTCGGTGTTCCTTTGTGAACTGTCTACCAGGTTCCCTTGCTCTATCAGGTTCCTCTCTTTACTACTCTGTCATTTTATAGTGTAACCTACTTGTCAGGATCCTTTGTATCATTTTCAGGTTGCACTTTCAGTTTAAACTGTAAAACTTGTATCATCGAGTTTCTCTATACTTAGCACTTTCAATCTGAATTGAAACCTATCTTTCAGTGCAGTGTAACCGATGGTTCAAACAACTATTTCTCTTTGCATACTAATCGCAAAACTTATGTCATCAATCTCCCCCTTTGACATTATTATCAAAAATTGATATGTGCAAAATACTAAAGTGTTTAGTATGTACATCATGTGTTTAGCTTAGTCATTTATGACTCCCCCTATGTATATGTCGGTATAGTATAAGTATATACATATATACTTTCCTTTATGCTATACTCCCTTTTCACCTTATGTTCATATCATACTGTACATATCCTCATTTTTCCTTTTTCTCTATATGTAATGTACATATCATTTTCCCCCTTTTTTATAGTAAGGGAAAAGGTGTATACTTACAACTTATCAAAAATATGGGAATGAGAAGTCTTCATATCCTCCATCATTTTCTCCCATTTCTCCTTTAGATTCTCAAGATTCATGTTCTCTAGTGTAATCTTGGCATGCATATCATAGATGTTGTCTACTACAGACATCTCATAGGTGGCAATTAGCTTTCTTGCCAAAGTAATGTGTTGTTGCAGAAATGTGAGGTTTGGTAAGAGTTGAGCCTGTATCTCGGTAACCTCTTCTCTAAACTATGATTCTGCTTCCCAAATTTCTTGTCTTAACCTTTTGATTTCCATTATCTTGTCATAATGCAATTTGATTGCATTGTCATCTGCGGTTAGACTTTTAGCACTTACATTTAGATTGGAATCGATCTTTGCAATCTTATCACTATTATCCTTAGTAAATTTCTCCAAAGTGCATAGCTTTTGAATTAAGGAAATAGCTTCAATAATGATTGGATCTAATTCATTTGTTAGTTCTAAAAGCTTTAGCTTATTTTCTACCACTTCTTGGCTGATCTTTTCTGTCAATTTGTATTGGAACTTTTGCTCTTCTCATTCTTCAATAGCCTTTTCTACATCCACATTTTGAGTTGTGATTGCTTCGGTGAGAACATAAATTTGATCTAGGATAGGTGCATTGTGATCAACATCAACATCAGGAACTATTTGGCTTAAGATGTCTCTTGTGGTGTCCATTACTAGAGAATCTTTGTGTTATTTTCTAAGATTTTCCTACATTTCTTTCCTTTGACATATCTCTCCATATTCTATGAGAGATTCATAGTCCAATGTGGTTGGATCACACTTTGGTATTTCAATGATTTCATCAAGTGTGACCTCCAACTTACTCTTCTTGGTTTTCTTCTTCTTCTTTTTTAATGCACCTGTATACAAAACCATAGAAATTTTTTCTTCTTGGTCTGATGTACTGGAGGTTGTTTCAGTGGTGTTGTACATGTTTCCTACTACTTGGGGTTTACCTTTCGGTTGTGTGTGTTGAAGTTGAGGAATAAGAAACCCACAACTCCCAAGAATCTATGCATGCAAAACCCTATCACAGAAACGAGGAGAAAAATCTATGGAGGCCAATAGTCACAGATCCATACGAGAGGGAACATCATGTGCACAAATGGAGAGCAAAAATACTCAATGCAATAGAATCTTCATAAAAAAAAAATACAAAGAGGTGAATCCTTATAAAAGGAATCAAGAAACCCTAAAGGTGAAAACCCTAAAGAATTATAAGATGCCTAAGTTTAACTTAAGTGTAGAGTATAATAGACTAATAATTAAGTAAAATAATTATTAGCTATAATATGACAACTCTAACACCCCCCTTAAGATGAACTTAGGGAGAAGCTAAACAAATAAGGACTAAAAATGCATGTAAACAAAATTCATGAAAGTAACTATGGGTCCTGGCAACTAGGCCTGATCAGGTACCCAAGTACAAGAAATCTCTTCAAACCGAAGAAATAGAGAAAACCACACAGGAAAAACTCTACTCCAAAAAGAGATAAAGAAATAATTGAAGGACTAATGAAGTCTCCAAACTAGGGAATGTCCCAGAAAATAGGAACAAGGATGAACATGTGGAACACCTCTAAAGCATGAAACTGCAAACACTGTCGAAGAATAACTAATGATCTCTTAAGAACCTCCACTGTAATGAACATGATCAGGTAGAGAAGACTATAATCTGCATGAATCAGGATGGCAAACAAAGGCAAACATCGAAAATCAAAGATACAGATGGCATAACACCAAAGCTTGAAGAGTTGATCAATCAAAGATGGTAGGATCCCACCAGGAGTGAAAGAGTGTCCATATGGTAAATGATCCATCTCACTAGAATGCATAGGTACCCAACCACTGCAACTGCCTAGTACATAGGAACAAAAACTGAATACATAGCTCACTCAAATGAACCAAGAAGAATAAGAATGAACAATAGATACCCCCCCTAAATGGTGAGTAAGAGTCATGATAGGTACACTAAAATTGAATGTCAAAAAAAAGATGCATCTTGAAGTACCAGGCACATACCAAAAATTACCAACACATATAAAGGCAGGTGTCATCAACACACTCATGAGGCTAATGTCATGGAAGGGACACTCACTTGACAAAATTCTGCTGGAAAAACACCAGATATCAAACCCCCCCATGGCACTTTATAATAGAGTGCAAGTACAAACTGACACAAGATGTGCAAAATCCCAAGTATACAAAATATGGCACTTTATCTCAGTGCGTTTACAAAAGGGTTATATAAAATGATGTCTACATAGCTCAAGAAGTGAGAAAGCTGAATGCATATGAACCACAAATACATATGAGTCATCCCATGTCAAAAATGAGATCCCAGGACCTGAAAGAACCAAGTAATCCACAAGAGTGCATTATTGTGAAAAATTGAATAAAATATACTTGGAGCATAATCTAGAAAAAAGATCCATACCACTAGAAAGAACACTGAACCAGATTTCCAACGATATCTTGTTTGCTCAAAAATGTGTCTGGATGAGAAAGATATGGCTCCCGAAAGGAAAAATAGGACATCTGACTTTGACAGCCAAAAACACCATCAAAATGAAAAAATTAGAAAATAAAACCTTCGCTAAAAGATTAGTCTCAGAAAGAGATTTCTGGTGATGTATGATATGTCTGATTTTGAGTCTGTATGACCAAGATACGGCCAAAAAACCACAGGCAGCTCCGGAGAACAAAGCACCCAAAAGAAAATGATGGTTTCATGAATCATCAAATTTGATCATGAAATGATGATGCAGGCACATGTACTAATGATGTTAGTGTGTAGGTATGACGTACCTACCTGTTGAAGCTGTTAGTACCCTTTTTTTGGTACGCAGTTTTAGTGTACATGTCATGCCTCTTCCTCACCATTTAGGGGGGGTATCTATTGTTCATTATCATGCTTCTTGGTTCATTTGAGTGAGCTATGTATTCATTTTTCTCACTTCTTGAGCTATGTAGACATCATTTTCTATAAGCCTTTTGTAAACACACTGAGATAAAGTGCCATATTTTGTATACTTGGGATTTTGCACATCTTGTATCAGTTTGTACTTGCACTCTATTATAAAGTTCCATGGGGGGGTTTGATATCTGGTGTTTTTCCAGCAGACTTTTGTCAAGTGATTTGTCATATTATAGCTAATAATTAATTTACTTAATTATTAGTCTATTATACTCTACACTTAAGTTAAACGTAGGTGTCGAGTATAATAGACTAATAATTAAGTAAATTAATTATTAGCTATAATATGACAACTCTAACAGTGTGTGGACTTCTCCTCATCAACCTTTTGTGTAACTGCAACATCTCCTTTGTTGTTCTTAGGAGTGGTATCAATTGGCTTATCTTGTTCACCTTTCTCCTTTTCCACTTTATCTGTATCTTTTATTTGTGCATCCTTTTTGGTGTGATCTCCATCTTTTTCTATGTGATCTACATTTGTAACATTTTTATCTCCACCGGTGATTACTTGTTTATTAGTTGTATCTTTCTGCTCATCATTACCCTTCTCTGCGGGTATGCTTGCATCTTTGTTAGATGATTTCTCCTTCTCCAAGATAATATTGATAGCTTGTATCAATAGTGGTTTTGTAGTGTCTTGTTTGTCATTTTGTTCTTGGACAATAGTGACATCTTCATCTTTCTATATCTCATCTATGGGATCTGCTATGGTAACATCAATGATTGTATTATCCGGCCATGTTTTATCTGCAATGTCCATATCCTTGTTGGATTTTGTGTTCAATGATTCTTCATTAACATCCTTTTCAGTAATAAGAATATGTTTGGGGCTCTGTATAGCCTGATCATCTTTATTCTATTGCTTGTCGGTAAGAGGTATTTGTGGCTTGGGACTTGTATCCTTTTTAGGTATATCAATTATTTTTCTCTATTCAACCTCACTCTTCCTATCTAGCTCAATTAGATGTCCTTGAAGTACTTGGTAGGATCTTAACTTTGGTGAGAAACTTTTGGAGTGTTTCTTCATCATCTCTTCAATCTCCTCCATTTTAGATTTGGGTGGCATGACTGAAACTAGGGCTCTTTCCCTAATTTATTTCTCATAATGTAATGCAAATGTCCATCTTATCGACAATCTATTCATAATCTCTTTTGGCATCCTATCTTTCAATTGTATTGGAACATATTTTAATGCACACATCATTGTAATAATTGCCTCCTTTATCTTATTCTGGTCCTCGGTGTCTAGAGTTAGCCAATTTTTAATCTTATGATCATTTGATGTACCTGATTTGATAATAAAAGCACATACCTCATCAATTGTAGAAGGTAGTGTGTTCTTGAAAGCTTGTATAGATTTTTCATCCTTTTTGGTGTCCTCAATGTCTTCCCTAGTTCTGAGGAACTTTATTCTTTTTGTTAGTCCATTTTTCCCTATTTGTGGCTTTCTTTTATAGGTCCTTACTTCACCTTTCTTGATCGGTGAAGGACTTGCATCATTTTTTGTCTGACTCCTGGTCCTAGTTGCAGTAGTAGTCCTTGGTTTCTTTTCTGGTAGAGGAGGTGGTGTATCGGACTCTGTGGATTCTGAGTTACTCTCCTTCTCAGGTTCACCAACGGGTGACTGACCCTCAGTTTCTTTAGTCTTTTTTGTTTCCTCGTCTTTTACCGATAGCTTTTTATTCACGGTCTTAACCATTTTATCTTTCTTCTTGTCAATATTTTTTACAACTAAGCCATTTTTTATCCTTTCCTTGGCTTCATCATAAGTTCCAAAATTAGGTTGTGATTTATCTAATGGTTCATTCATTAATGCCTCAATAGCATTTGATGCTTGATCTATGTTCACCTCATAGTCAAGTGGTGCCACCCATGCTATCCTCGATATAGCTGGCTTGATGTAGGTGTAGTTAGTGTCCACCATAAAACATATTTTAGTCTTGTACTTTTCTACTAAATGCTCTAGAATTCCCATTCTTTTCCGCATTCTTTCTTTGAATCCAGCAAAATATTCATCCATGACTAATTCAAAATTGTCTCCTAGTGATTTGATGAACTCACTAATTTGTGTGGTCACTGGTCTAGTAGTGTCCTATTTGACATTTCCTATGGATGGGAAGGATTCTTGGAAATACAAAAATATGCACATGATGAGTGAACCAAACTTACATGAGTTGGATTTTGCAGTCGTGATTGTCTTCATGTTCTCATCTAATTATCTTAGCAGGAAGTTCTGACAGATCCAACTACAGTCCCTTATTGACAATTTTGTATGTTGTATCCACTGCTCTGAAAGAAATACTATTCATCCTTCTAGCCTGAAAGAACTTGTATCCTAAGACACATGCTCCAAATTTCATTTCATCATCTTTGATGGTGGATACCTTTAATCCTCTTCCATCCCATGATGCTCATGTGTTCTTTTCAATGTCAGCTTTAGGAGGGTATTTCAATGCCTTTACCTTATCAGTTATGGGATAACCGGTAACAATGTGTATAACATCACTCATTATCATTTTTGGCTCATCCATCTATATCTTCCATTCATGTATCCTGCTCAGTACTAACTGAATCCATTCGGTTTTGAATTCCTTCGAGAATAGTAGGGCATGTGTAAGCCCTTTCACTTCAATATTCTTATGTTCTTATTTGATAGTTCCATCATCATTGCAAAGCTTCTTGTAAGCTTTCTCAACTTCTAGGTCTCCTATTTCTACAATCTTGTAGTGTATATAAGCCTGCATGTCTTCAAAAAGAAAAACCCTAGCTAGTATACTGAGAGGGGAGGGGTGAATCAGTACCTCTAAAACTTGTATCTCTTTTAACCTTTATCCATTTAGTAATCCATTGTATTACCAAACATCTATTCTATCTTATCTTTGTGTAAGTTATATGAGTTCATAAACTTAACAAACATGTAAAAATTCATAGAAGTATTCATGAAATTTAATGACACATAACACAAGATATGGTAACACAGAAAACCCTTGTTAGAAGGTAAAAACTGCGGTGGGGATGACACCCACAAAAACTTCACTATCTACAGATTGGAAGGGGGCGGTTAAGGCTTACAGTTTGATCACTTCTGATGATCTACTCTGTTAGGAGTATTATGTGGAGACTAGCTAAGGCCTACTCTATTAAGAGCTTTAACAACACTGTTTAGTGTGTACTCGGCTAAGATATTTTACAAAGGATTGTTAAATCCACCTTTCTTGAAAGGATTTCTTCTATTTTCTACACTTGTTAGAATGTAGACAAAAATACTCATTGACCTGAGTGTATGCAATCTTCAATTTATGATTACAGATCCATTAAAATCACATGTACAAGGTATCACCTAATGTGATTTATCAATACCTCTATTGCTCGGTAGCCTTGATTCTTGGTTCTTGATAACCAAATTCATCTTTTATTGTTCTTGCTTGAAACTTTCAATCTAATCCATCGATGTGCTCCTTGGCTACTATCATCCTTAGATCCATCTTGAAATGAATGATTACACATCTATTTATATAATAGATTGACCTAATTTAGTTTCACATATTACAAAGATAACTCTATGATCGAAGGTTTACAACTTGACCTTGATCTCCTAGTTAGCATGTTTTTAATCAGTTAGACTGATTAAAATAATTACAATTATCTTTCTTGTCCATCAAGAAATGGTTTTAAATCAAATCTAAACTCTAAATATAAAACATACTATTTTATTTGACGTGGAAGTTAGATCCACTTTTCTCGGGATATAACTGACTTTCAGTGTCTGATGCTCAGGTTGCTCTAAAATTCTTTTGGTGTTCCTTTGTGAACTGTCTATCGAGTTCCCTTGCTTTGTCAGGTTCCTCTCTTTACTGCTCTATCAGTTTATAGTGTAACCTTCTTTTCAGGTTCCTCTGTATCATTTTTGGGTTGTACTTTCAGTTTACACTGTAAAACTTGTGTCATCGGGTTTCTCTATACTTAGCACTTTTGGTCTGAACTGAAACATGTCTTTCAATGTAGTGTAATCGATGGTTCAAACAACTATTTCTCTTTGCATACTAATGGAAAAACTTATGTCATCAGAACTTAAGTGTGTCACCAATCATATGGTATGAATAACCACTATCTATAATCTTGGTATCATTTTTTCTTACATGTGAGATTAGGTATTTTTCTTCTTTCTTTTCTTCATCAGAATTATCCTTGATAGCAACATATACAAATTCTTCACCATCATCATCATCAATTAGTCATTCATTGGAAATGTGGCATGACTTCTTACCTTTTCTTTTGAAATCTCAAAATCTCTTGAATCTGTTTTCTCTTTTTTTATTATCTTGGTTGTCTTTCTTCTCATCATTGTCATTTTTAGGGCATCTAGCAACAATGTGACCAATCTTGTTATATTTTAAAAATTTCAAAGGTAGCTTACCTTAGTACTTGCCTTTACCTCTCTATAGTCTTCTAGCTAGTATAGCTTCAGACTCTTTTTCATTTGCTTCATCTTTAGCATACAATTATTCTAACTCACTCTTGCAACTATAAAACCTTTCACTAGCACTACTTGCATAACCATCACTAGGTCTAGACTCCCTAGAACTTCCAATCTTCAAAGATGATATATAAATCAACTTACCAATAGTAGCATCCAATGAAATAGTAATTTGAGGAATGAATCTCAGTTCTTATATTACAGATACTCGGATGGCATGCATAGGTAACAATGTCCTCAACATTTTTCTTTTTACATCTTCTTCATCTATCTGTCCTCTACCACCTATGATAGCATTCACAGTTTCCTTTAGTCTTACACTGTATTGTGTAACATTTTCACCTTCTTTCATTCTCATAGAATCAATTTTTCCTGTCAAACTTTCAAATTTTTCCTTTTGAACATGTTGATCTCCACCATGTACCAATGTAATCATATCCCACATATGTTTTTTTGTATCACATTCTTTAAGATCATTGAACTCTAGGTCTGTGAGAGTAGATGATATCTCAATCATAACTTGTGTCTGATCTTGTATTTCTCTTATTTTCTCAATTATCATAGGCTCAAATGGCGGTGGTAAATACTCATTGTCAATGTAATATAATGCATACCCGCCAATCCCAGATAAGTATAACCTCATTATGTTGTGTTGTGTAGAGAAGTTATCCTTATTCAACTTTGGTGCCTCCCTCTTATACATCTTTGGATCTTTAACTCAAGTATTTTAAACTTATCTCTTAGATACTTAGCTATGATACCAATTGTTGGTTTACTAAGAGGGGTGAATCAAAAAACTAATAATAACTTTAATCTTTAAAACTTAACTATAATTCAACTCAGTAGAACAAACTACAGCAGCAATTGAATCACCAATAACTTCAATAACTTAATCAGCAACTTGAATAAACAGTAAATATCATGCACATAAATCATTCAACACACATAACACCATATTTAACAAGGAAACCCAATTTGGGAAAAACCTCTATGGAAATTGTCACCCACAA
Organism: Thuja plicata; assembly: GCA_018584345.1. NCBI lineage: Eukaryota > Viridiplantae > Streptophyta > Pinopsida > Cupressales > Cupressaceae > Thuja > Thuja plicata. Next base: position 398,069 of record MU222311.1, on the reverse strand, counting down.
AATAAAATACTCCTCTGAAGTATGCTCAGTTAAAAGCCAATCTTGTTAAAGATTACAATGTACATTGTTATATGCAACCCTGTTAGGGGATTTACCTTTGACCTGTTAATATATTCACCATGTTAGGATTGGGCTGGTTAGAAGGCTTTGAACACTCTTTTAGAATGTCATATTTCACAAGGATTTTACAATACTACTATTAAGTCCTCTTGGTTAAGAGATTTCTCTATTACAAATGTAAATAAGCAACAGTATATAAATTGATATGTAATACTACAACTACCTCTTGCTTGATCAGATGCCTTATGCTCTCTCTGACTATTGGTGTCAACATGTCATCAATATTTGTGTTAGACTCATATTTACACCTCTTTTCTCTTCACTGCATCACTCGGTAGCACTTCAACACTTCAACTTTCCAGCCCTTGTGTTATTCAAATTCATCCTTTAAATAGACTTTTTTTTTGCCTCTTAATCTCCTTGATTAGGTTTTCCTTCAATCACTCTTAGACATCAGATCAAATTTTTGAAATTTATACAATGAATATGATACTCATTGAACTGCTTCCCATCTCCTTGGGACTTACACTTTTCTTGGAATCAGTATCATCAGTTTTGTCACTTAATCTATACCGTAGATCTTTACCTTGAATTTTCTTGTGTGTGGATCTTGCAACTAACTTCTTCTTCATCCTTGGAATCTTCCAGATCACTGTGGCTCACCATTAAATGTGTTCTTATACTTATTTCTAACAAGTTTTCTGCATAAATGCATTCTTATCCTTGTTTCTAACAACTGTTCTTATCTCTTCCATAGTGAGTTGACATGATTAGACTTCCTTGTCTTCACGAGAGGATTGTCTGGTTCCACATGAATCTCGCTTGGAGGTCTGCGGTCCCAAGAGACCAGTCCAAGGTAAGTTAAGATGGAGGCTATGTGGTGACACTCTTCCTAAATGTATTCTAGGTTTCCTTCGTAGGATTTGTGTTTTCCTCTAGTAGTTGGTATTTGGGTTATTGGTATTTTTTGTCATTTGTATTACTCTTATGATTCCTTGTGTGGTCTTTCATCTTGTATTTTAATGTCACTCTATTATTTTGGATTTCTTGTCTTTTGATGGCCTTGTGTCTATCTCCTCAACACAATGGGGTGGACCTCAAGATTCCACATGGTCAGGTGGTAGTGATTATTATATCATCAAGGTCTGGTGTTCATGTTCTTGCACGTGATTTTGATCATTGATGTTGTTACCATATCCACTACTTGGCGAGATTCTTTATGTTGCACCATGATATGTTATCATATATATTGTATTATGTTTTATATTGATACAATCCTATGGGAAGATGTAAATGTATATATCTATAATTCTAATTTGATTCATTATTGTGATCTCTATAAATATGTACAGAGAATATGAAAACTTGTGAATAAAATTGATATAATAGTTAGGCGCTTTTGGTATATGTTATATTGTTTAGATGAATATAATGTATGTTTCATTTACTTCATGTTAATTGTACTTTTCAATATGTAAGTGAAAGAACTAGAAACACTTAGTTTTGTGTTAAAATGAATGTAGCCATAATCACATAATTATTTCTTAGATAAATTTAGTAATGTAATTAATTTTGTTAAGTAACTAACATCTTGGGAGCCCTAGAGAACATGGATTAAACTTAGATTTGCACTATGATATGATATTTAACTGCATTAGTGTTGTTAATGAAAAAGTTAGATTGTAATTACTTTTGCATTTCATATTTGTTTAGTGTAACTTTTAATTGCATATATATATATA
>MU222311.1:358955-393164 GCA_018584345.1 Thuja plicata | reverse complement strand
ATATATATATATATATATATATATATATATATATATATATATATTATGTAAAGAAATAATAATAATTAATAAATAAACATTAGAACTATTAAGTTATATTCTATTTGGTTCCCGAGCGGGCCGTTACACACTATGACATTGATTGATAAAGAATATTTCAATAATGATTGATGGAGAAAGTAACTTATTCGGAAGGCAAGATAAAAATATGCAGGAAAGATTATTTGAAGATATTATTAAAGAGTTCTTTGAGATGATGACTACTTGTGGCTCTATACTTAATGATTGGCCACTATGAATATTTCATTATCATGTGCAGGTCCCAACTATTTATTTGACAAAGATTTGATGTGTTGTTTGGATAACAGTATGGTTGGTTGTCAAGATGGATTGGACAAGCTCAAAGAATGGCTTGCATTGCTCCGCAATGGTTTTTTAAGGTATGTGGTTTTATATGCGTTGTCAAATAGTTCATTTGGTGTTTCAAATCAGATATATTTTGATGGTTTTCTTTGCAGGTGTAGATTTGTTGTCAAATTTGCTATTTTATCATTTGTGTTGGGTTTTGGCCAACTCATCTATTTGTGATGACTTGATTTGAGTAGTTTATGTCTGTATATAGATCAAGAGAATTTGTAAGAAACTTAGATTATATTCTCATGGTCTTCTATGCTTTGGATTGTGCTACATGCTTCAGAGAGTGTTTTGGGTCGACTAGTAACCTATTTTTAATGCATTTTCACACGTTACTTTTGGGTTCGGCTTTGGAAGGAGATGTGATGCATATGGATAAATTATATTATCCAGAAAAGAACTTTTATGATGTATTTGGGTCCTCTTTATATCTTAGAGTGGACCATATTGAGTATTTTGTCCAAGTTAGCCCAGCCCACCTCCCCCCCCTCCTCCCCTCTCAACACCTAGTATGTTCAACACGTTAGAATAATTTTCTCAAGTGCTTTGTTGTTATTCATATTGGCGTTTTGGTTGTTGACAACAAATTTTCATGTAATAAGTCTAATATTATCAATAGATGAAGACCCTATTATTTTTGTACAAATTTTGTTAAAATTGATTGCATTTTTATGAAGGAATTGTTAAATCTTTGTGGACAACACTTGTATTTTCAATTTTTGTCTCAAGAGGGTTTGAATTTAAATATTTAAGCTCAAATTTTTGTATGTTTTTTAAAATCTTAGAAATTGAAATATTATAATCAAGATATTACACATGCCAAATGTCACATCTTATAATAATAAATGCCAAAAATCTATAGTCCTTTGCCAGGAATATTACATGGCACAGTCATCACTAAAATTTAATCTTTTATCAATGAGGGTTTTATTATTGTGAATGTGTAAATGTAATACAACTTTATATTAAATAATGCTAAATTTCATAAAAATAAAATACAAGTCAAAAAAAATATTAAAATTTATATAAATTTTTAATATATTTTAGCAATTAATTTTTTTTTATAAAATTAAAAAATTATGAACATGATTTCAAAAATTGTAATGGGTGCAATATTATAGCTTATAAGATGTACACTTCATCAAATTCACTTTTCTTTGTCCAACCAAAAAATTCAAAGAAGCAAATTATTTCTACCTTTTTTGGTAATTATAATTTTAGCATTTTGGTGGAATCGACCTCTTAGCCTATGCTTGTTGCTTGTGCCACATTTCAAGTTCAACACAACAATTTTTTTCTCAAACTAATTCCAAAAAAACCTATTGAAAAATGTCTCTTGGCATAAAGGTTGACACAAATTTGTGCTTTGACCTTGGTGTATGGGTCAAAATTATAGTTTTTCAACTTTTCCCTATATAGTGATGACTTTGTAGACCTAGTACAAGCTTGTGGTTACCACAACTAAGTCAAACTAGCAAACTCGTCATTTGATGTATCTAAAACTTTGTCCCTCACATAATTTGATGTATCTATATCTTTTCAATTAATTTTCATTAAATATAATTGAGGAGCTTTCACTTAGATCAATCCCTTAAGAGTGAAAAAATATTGATGGCAATAATATTCAAACATGCAAATAATCCTTGGAAGCTTGTATATTCCAAATTCCTTAAAGAGCTTCAATCAAAGTGTTGACATGTGAATTATGAAAATCAATTATAAATTAGGATATTGATTGAATGAATGCTATTAAATAAAAGGACAAAAACATATTGTCTTAACTTGTGCTTATTGTAGTAACTTGCACTTACTCAACCTGGGGCGAGAAAGGCAAAGCTGCTCATTGGAATAAATTTTGAAATAGAGAAAGACAAGTTCATAGCCTTAAGAATGACCCTACAATGATAAACATGTCCCAAGAAAAGGCTCAAACCAAGTTGTCTAATAGCTACCTAGAAATAAATGCATGTATAGACATGATAACCAAATGAATAGGTCAAATAAATAAAAGTACATGATAATGGGAATGTGATGAAAAAGATTAGGTATGTAGTAACATGTGAATTTTTTTATTAGGTAAGAATGGAGAGTGCCCTAATCCCATTGCATAAGATGAAACACCTTAAACAATTTGATCATAACAACAAAATAGTGAAGGGACCCCCAACACTACAACCAACCAAAAACATACAAAACAACAACCCCTACTAACAAGAAAAATTCAAGGCCCACTACCATAGACCATAACAACCATAATAATAAATATCATCCATAAAATTTAAAAGGTAACCATCACAGTCTTTAAACAGTCCATAATAGTAAAATTTCTCATAATCCTACAGATAAACTTAACTAATATAACCATCATAATATATTTTTTAAAAGTCTTAAAAGCTCCGTCCTAGAGCATCCAATAGAAAATAATAGAAAAAAACTCATTTTTCACTATATAAAGCCTCAATGATGATCCAATCCTTCTCCAGCTCCTGCAGCACCACTAACCACATGTCCATCTTTCTTTTTTATTTTCTATTTTCCTTAGTGTCCATCCCATCACTATCCTCTTGAGCTACTTTTTTATTTTAGATTTTCTTGTGGTCATACACATAATAGCCATGTTCATAATGTCAATTGTAATGTTATCCAACAAGGAAAAATGCCTTGTCAATGAAAACACATTTTTCATTAACTATCTTCTCTAGATGGTTCATTCTTTCCAAAATCTCCTGCAAGGGGTTGTCTTCTTTAATATTTTCTTCATCTAGAATTGCAGGGTTCTCCATAGCATCTTCTTCTTCAATGGAAATAGCAGCATCTTCCCCTATCCTTGTTTCCTTATCCATGTCTCCCCAATCTTCACCAAAGGTAGAGTCTTCATCCTTCTGCACCTCTTCACACTCATAGTACTCATCCTTGTTATCTTCTTCTTCCTCAAAGTTATCATGGGAGGAGATGATTTTAATTCCTTCATTTTAATGCTTTTACCTTTAGAGGAAGGGTCCTCAAGGGATTTATCCAATCTCGCAGACCTTCGACTACCATGCCCCAATAACTTATCTTCAATTTTAATGCTCTTGGATTTTTACTTCTTATCCTCCTCAATATCCTCCAAGATAGTTATTGTAACATTATTATTGGTTGAGGGTTTCTTTTTCTTTTTCTTGGAGGTCTTCAAAAGATCCATAGGATTTTTCCTCTTCTTACGGGTAATCATTAGAATCTCATGGATTTGGGTTGGGTAAGAAGAATCATCCTTATGATTAGTTTTAGAGGGAATAGGGGTAATACTAAGCAAATTTTCTAAAGTGGGCCTTCTTGGGGACAAAGTTTTAGCTTGAGGGTGAGGGGAAGGGGAACGTTCATGAGGAGGAGGTGAGGGGGTTCTAGCATGATGCTCTAGAAGTATAGGATTTTCATGGGGATCCATGTCCATTGCATACCTATAAAGGGCCATAATCACACCTTGGTGAAGTAGGGGGAATGCTCCACTTCTTATACTCTATTGCAAAGAAGGGAACAGGAGAAAAAAAAAAAAAGGAATACTATTTTTTCTCTATCTAACATGGTTGAGAAAATAGAAATGATATATATGCATAGCCATATACCTACCCTCCAAGGTAAAGTATCGCATTATATGGAGACTAACCAAAGAATGAGGGGGAGGTCTAACCTGTTATACTTATTCTAAAACCTTTTCATCTTTGCACCATTCTCCAAAAACTTGTTTATGAAGATATAATAATTACCTAAAATTTTCTTGGCTACCCTCACTCTAGTATTCTCCAGCCTATTTTCATCCATTATCATTTGAGATGAGACCACAAACTCCAAACTCCCAACCTTCACCTTGTCACCCGGCCAATAATTGGTAAATTTTGAGGTAAGGGTATCATTGTATCCCTTCATGACGTAATCGTTGGCATTATGGTAAATTTTTCAAGGATATATGCAAATTGGTCATGAGTGGATGCATAATTAGTTATCCTTGATGGAAATGTATTTAGATATCATTATTACAGTGATCGGTAAGAACTGTACATGATTGGTAAAGGAAAGATCAACTATGTATGTTGACTATTGTTCAGGAAGAACAATATTAGTTAGATTGTTGTAGCAGTCAATTTAAGGAAAGATTCATATTTTATGCTCAGAGATATAGTATGTATATGGTATCAAGAATCTATGATTCTAACCACAACTTATTTTCTTGAGCGGTGATAGATTTTTCAGTTTCACAGACACTAAGATAGGTAAAACTCTTATATTCTAGATTAATTGGTCAGTAGATCACATATCAGTGAGTGGTAAAGTATATGTGATCATGTATATGATAATGTGGAATAAAGGTTATACATCCAATTTATTGGTATTTACAAGATCTATGTAAGCATTTACGACAGATTTAAGGTGTTGCATTTGAGAAGTAAAAGCATGTTTTATTATCTTGGTGATATAAACTTGCAGATCTTATCTTAACCTAACACGGTCATGATAAATTATTTCTTTCAAAAATATTATCAATTTGACACATGGTACTATCTCAGGAAAGCAATTTAAACATCAATCTTAAGGCGGTGCAAGTTTTTTATTTTATAGGAATTTCTCATATTGAAAAGTGTTGTTGAAAAAGGAAAAAAGAATTTTTGTTGAAAATTTTTTAGTGAGTGGGGTTTTTATGATTTAAAGTTGAAGTTGTGATCAGAGAAAAGAGATAAATTTACAGAGTATAGAGAACTAAAAAGGATCTTATAGGAAAATATGTCATTTGACAGATCAACAATCTTGTTGTTCTCTAATAGTTGCAGCAGGTCAAATCCTCTATCAAGGAGAACTTTAACAGGTTCTTATTTATAAATCCTTTAACAGTATAGCATCTTTATTGAATTTTAAAATCCTCTAGCGAGGTAGATCATATCTGATCTTATTATGCTCCTAATAGTGTACTAATCACTCCTAACAGGATGAACCCTCGGAAAGGGTATTTGTAGCTCCTAACAAGGAAAACTCATTTACTGCAGTATTAAGCTATTGGGAGTCATCCCCATTATGATTGTTTCCCTCTAAAAAGGTTTTCCATGATAAAATACTTGTGTTATGTGTGTTAAAGTTTTTGATTCTTGATATTGTTTACTATTAATTATTTGTTTCATTCATATGCTTTGTGGTTAAGAAGTTGCTAGTGTAGTTAATTAGATTGGTGGCTGAATTAGGTCAATACCTATTTGTATTTATTCACCCCCCCCCCCTCTCAATCACAAGTTATCCAACAATTAGTATCAGGGCATAGGTCCTTTTGGTGATAAGTCTAGCAACCTGAGGAAAATATTCCTATAAGTCAACAAGGATAGATACAAGTATGAAAAGCAACTTGAGGATGCAAGCCAAGTTATCAATTACCTGAAGGAAAAGCTTAGGCATTCTCTTGCTAAGAGAAGAGAGCTTTCTAAGAAGTTGAGTGAAATTCAAGACAACATTGAACAACTATCTAAAGTTAGTTTATCTGAAGAATCAAAGGAAGCACTTGTAGATCTGATGGATAAAAAAAGTGGACTCAAAAGTGAAGTGGAAAATCTGAAAAGAGAGCTTGAAAGTCAGTCTATCAGGATGGTTGAAGAACTTGAAAGAAGAAGGGTTTTTGATAATTCTAATAAAATTAATGAAGATTCCCTAAAGGTTAAAGATGAAACCCTAACAGAGAAGTCGGAGCAACTATTCAGACCAGAGAAAGAGGTTTCTACATTGAAGGAACACTTACATGATATAGATGAAGATAAAGTTGATATTGAAAGAGAAAATGAAGGGATAAGGAAAGAGAATGAGAAGCTAAAAAAAGAATTGAAAGGTGAAAAAGATCTACTAGAAAAAATTAGAAAGATTTCTATTAAACTTGATGAACAACTTGGAAGATAGAGGATGAATGGAGAAAAAAAAGGTTAAGGTTTTACAAACTTTGAGGTTGGTGAACTTTTTGGTACCAAGGACATAAATGAAGAAAGAAAATCAACACCAAAGGTGAACATCAATAATGGAAAGAGAAGGTATAAATTGGTATATTTTAATTGTCATAAGGAAGTTCATCCTATTAATATATGTTGGCTTAAGCCGATTGGTCCAAATGTCAGACCTAGAGGTTCTACTGCTAGATCAGAAAACTCCTATGCTAGAACTAATAACTACAATGCTAGACCTAATAAATTTCATGTATTTTTTTACTATTGCAACAAGTTTGGACATAATGATAATGAGTGTGTGGAGAGAAAAAACAACCAGAGGTCATATGATTACAATAGTCAAAGACCTATCAATCAAGGTAACCGGTCAGATGTTACTTGTTCTAAATTTCACAACTATGTAAACATGGTTGTGAACTGTAGATTAAGGACATACAAAGACAACTATGGTCCCTAGAATCCAATAGTTATGGTTGGTTATGTATGTAACAAGGTCAGTCATCTTTCTAGGTCATGTAGAGAAAGAAAGAATACTAGAGGTCAACCAGTGAACAATGATGAAAATGCCAAAGGTAAAGAAACTGATAATGTTAATGAAATAAAAGAATGATATGAAGAAAACATGGGCAATAATTTGTCAAAATTAACTAAAAACTCCACAATTCTAGGAAATGTGGAGAATCCATCAGTGAACTAAGCACATTATTTGCTTAGGAGAAGCATTTAAAGTCAAATCATTTACCGATCCCCTAACTTCATGAGCGGTAAGATTCGTATGCATTTTGAGATGCATATTTGTGAGTTAATGATGGCTAGTGGAGATAAAGTGTTTGTATGCATATAATGACTGTTATGGTTTAACCGTTGTGGTCAGTGGAAAGAACTATTTAACCATTATGTCTAACGAATACATTCTTAAATGTTATAAATATGAAAAATTAAACTCTTTTATCACTTTGCATTCTAACAAAGTTTATTGGAGAATATTTGGTTACATTCCCTAGAGAGAACTATTTGTGTTTGTGGACTAAGATTTCGCGCAGGAGACTCTAATTAGTGAAGTCAAGATTTTACCTTGAAACTAAATTATCCTTAAAGGAATCATTGTTTTTATTAATTAATTGTTAACATTATGAATACTCTATTTTTGGTTGACATCGTTGATGAGCCAAGACTCGTATTCAAGTTACACCCAATGAAGGAAAATGAAAATGATCCAATGGGTGCCCTATCTTCAATACCCTATGGTGTATTCTTAACTGAAGACATTCATTCATTTGTTCACTGTAAATTGGAAGAACTTGGAATTGATGACATATACAATAAATTTCTTAAGTTGAGTGATGGTGTGACGGTAAAAGATGAACATATGCATTTGGTTCAAAAAGGTTTCACTTATGCTATTGAGATACTTGATGAGTTTCATCCAGAATGGATAAGATATGTTTTGAGAAAAGTACATGATTAATTTATTTGGTTGGATAAGCATCTCAAGATTTCAAAAGAGTTAATCCACAAACTTACTCAATTTTTTTTGACTGGTGAAGCACCTACTCTATGAACTATTGTTGCAAACTTGGTTATTCATTAACTAAATCCAATCAGGTTCACAAATACATGACTATCAAGGATATAACTAACAAAGAAGTGAGATTTTGTTCAATGGTGATAGGATACAGAGTATATCAGTCTAGTCGATTGAACAATGTACCCAGTGGAGCTATTTATGTTGCATACAGAATGGTGAAGGAAGATGCAAAATATGATCTTTGTGAGATGTTGAGGAGTCAAATATGGATCACTCTTGGTATGTATACTCTTTTACATACAAAATCATTTTCCTGGAATAGGTTCAATTACATTGTCAAAGGATAGACCAGTAGTAATGCAGATTAAGCAATGCATAAGGACTTTAGGAAACAACTTTGATCTAGTTATGTGGGGTTACTTTAAATATTTTCAAATTAAAATATGCCTAAGAGAGAGAATCCCAACTAGTATTGATGAGAAGTATAAATATGATATATATTTTCTAGTAGATACAGATACCTACATGTTGCAAGTAGTGCAACCTAGAACATATTGGATACCTTCCATGGGTTATGAAGTTGATAGTGATCTAGTCACTATTCATGCTGATGTTCATTATCTAAACCAATTGATACTACAACACCTAGGTTTGGAACTTATGAAGAGTAGTCATTGAAAATTTACAATGAGTTGAGAGCACCTATAATCCAAAGAAAGATCAGAAAACAAGTTGACAATCTAGCCAAATTGAGTGGCATTACACTTTAAATAATGAAAATACTTAGAAATAAAATGGAAAGTGAGGAAGCAAGCGCATCTACTATAGGAGCCAAGGATACTAAAATTGAAGTAGAAGAGGTTACACCTTAGAGAGTTACAAGGATTCCACTACTGAAACAATCAACATCTACTTCCACTACTTCTATTAAGACTAAGTCAGAGAAGGAGACACCTGAGACTATTCAGAAAACTTATAGAAGAAAGAAAGAAATGGCATCAGGATAGCAAGAGACAAAAAGTAAAAAGGGAGGTAAAGAAAAGGGTGAAGAAGAAAAGGTAGAAACTGATTCTGAGAAAAATTCTACTATTATAGAAATAGATAAAATTAAAAATACAATCATTCTTGAGAACACTGTTAAAGACATTAAGGAACATGGGAATATGATAGAAGTATGGACTCACTTTGACAAGTTTGACAGTGAAGAGAAAAGAAAGATTAAAGATGCAGTTGTAAAAAGTTTACACACTTTTTGCAATTCACCTAGTAAACTTTACAAATTTGTACCTAAATAACTGTTTAATGTAGTTAACAAAAGATGAGAGAAGCTTTGAAGATTGACAGATTAATGATGGAACATGAACTTACACTTTTGCAACCTGAATTGTCTACCACAAAGATAGAGTTGACAGTTGAAGCAATGGGAGAATAATCTAAGACAAAGAATAGAGTTACGAGAATTCTCATTGGTGATTCTCAGTTGGTAAGGAATGAGACAGTGGATTTATTGACAAATTTTGTGAAGTCAGAAATTGTTGTTAAAGTCAAATCGGTTGAAGAGGCAAGGAAAGAACGAGAGTAAGTGAAGAGATTAATGATATCATATATAATGTTATTTATTGTATCCTAGAATAGATTGTAGAGAAATAGACAATGATAAAGATATACTTTCAATGAAGAGAAAACTAGATCTAACTCATGAAGGTAGCACAGTAAAGAAGAGAAAAACAAAGGATATAACTAGTTCAGAAGAAGATGAAGAAGAATCTGAAGATGAAGAAATGAAAAGAAATTTTGAAATTACTCAGATGAGTCCCAAAGAGCTATTGAAAATGTCTGCTGCACTTAGGGAGAAATCTGAAAGGAATAAGTTGAAGTAAAAGAAAAAGAAGGTCAAAATACTAAAAAAGAGCCAAAAACATAATTAAGCATTTAGTACCTAATGTGAGCTATGGAAAACAAGATAATCCTATTGATTAATTGGGTATGTTGTTCAATATTGTTTCTGATCAATTACCAACATAGAGAATGCACCTATGAATTTAGCAATAAAAGAATATGAGAGACATCGAGATGACAAATTGAAAGAGACCATCACAATAGAAAGAGTCACTTACAGTTTTAGTGAATAATATTAAGGAAACTCTACAGGAGATAGGAAAGATGCTTGTAAAAATTTCCAAGGTTACATCCTTTACACAGGATCTAGAGAAGAAGAGAGAGGAATCCCAATACAAACTTGATGATTTGATTACAAAATTTGATCCTCTAACTAGTTCAGTTTTAACATACACGGCTAAGGTAAAGATGCTTTCAAAAAACATAAAGATGTTGCAAGATGAGAAAGATAATATAATATTATCACTTATGGAGTTGCAGACCTATCTAGCACCCACTATGGATCTCATGCAACAGCATGTGAGAAATGCAGAAACAATACTAATTCAACACGAGGCAGTCTGCAGACACTTTGAATGATATGGAAGGAACATAATTGGTCATGCGTGGACTGATTTTATCTATGGAACACTTGAAAAATTCATGGGACACATCCTTGAATTCAAAAAAGATTAACTTCAAGAAAAAATTTGACCGAATGTAATTCTGGTAAGTACTTATAATCCTTTGTCATCGTTGACAAAAAGGGGGAGAATGATGTGCATTAATATGTATTGTATGGAAGGATGATGCAATGATGTGTGATAGCATGCATAATGTAACTGGGGAATATGATTTGGGGATTATATTGTAGTATGTAAGCAATGTAATATTTTTGAGATGATTATCATATTTTTTTTGCCATCAATGCCAAAGGGGGAGATTGTTGGCATTATGATAAAGTTTTGAAAATTTTATGAAGAGCGGTCATGAGTATTTGAATAATTGGTTTTCCTTGATGGAAATGTATTCAAATATCATGATTACAGTGATCGGTAAGAAATATACAAGATTATTAAAAGAACGATCAACTATGTAGGTTGACTAGTGTTTGGGAAGAACAATATTAGTCAGATTGTGGTAGTAGTCAAGTTAAGAAAAGATTAAGATGTTGTGCTCAAAGATACAGTATGTACATGGTATGAGGAATCTATTACTCTAACCACAAGTTATTTGGTTGAGCGGTGATAGAGTTTTTAGTGTCACAGACACTAAGACAGGTAGAACTCTTATGTTCTTGATTAACCGGTCAGTAGATCGTAGATCATTGAGTGGTAAATTATATGTGATCATTTATAATAGTATGATGATGTGGAATAAAGGTTACACATCCAATGTATTGGTATTATAAGATTGATGCAAGCATTTACGATAGATTTAAGGTGATGCATTGGAGAATTAAAATCATGTTGTATTATCCTGGTGATATAAGCTTGCAGATCATATCTTGACCTAATGTGTTCATGATAAATCATTTCTTTCATCAAGATTATCAATTTGACACATGGTATTATCTCAGGAAATCAATTTTAAGATCAATATTAAGGTGGTGCAAGTTGATTATTTATAAGAACTATTCATATTGAAAAGTGTTGTTGAAAAAGGAAAAAAAATTATTCTTGAAAATTTTTTGGTGATTAGGGTTTTTATGATTTAAATTTGAATTTTCAATTAGAGAGAAGAGAAAAATTTATAGAGTATAGAGAACTAAAAAGGATCTGATAGGCAATCAATTCCTTTCGACAGATCAAAAATCTTGTTGTTCCCTAACAGTTGCAGCAGGTCAAATCCTCTAACAAGGTGAACTTTAACAGGTTCTTATTTGTAAATCCTTTAATAGGATAGCTTCTTTATTGAGGTTTAAAATCCTCTAGCAAGGTAGATCATAAATCATCTTATTGTACTCCTAATAGTGTACTCATTACTTTTAACAGGGTGAACCCTCAAAGAGGGTATTTGTAGCTCCTAACAGGGAAAACTCATTTACTGCAGTATTGGGCTTGTGGGTGTCAACCTGACCATGGTTTTTTCCCTCTAACAAGGGTTTTCATGATAAAAATACCTTTTTTATGTGTGTTAAATTTGTGGATTCTTGATATTGTTTGATGTTATTTGTTTATTTCATTCATATGCATTGTGGTTAAGAAGTTTCTAGTGCAGTTAATCAGATTGGTGGTTGAATTAGGTCAATACCTATTTGTACTAATTCACCCCCCCCCCCTCTCAGTCACAATTTATCCAACAATAACAGGATGGAAACAAACCAACAGCCACCAAAAGGTCTCATAATTCAACATTCTTTTTTAGAGATTCACAACTGATTGGCTCTTATTGCTTTCGAGTGCCCCCCATAATCCAAAACTAAATTCCTTCTCTGTTACTATCTTGTTTACAAAAAAATAATTGTCTAATAGAGGAGAAAATATTCAAATTCTCCAAATAAATAATTGTCCAACTTAAAAATTATTTTAGAGTGACAAGTATAGGATATCATATTAGCATTTATAGCCATAATTTCCCTTGTTGGGAAGGTAACATCCTTCTTGGCTTGCAACTGTGACATTTTAGAAATGATGTAAACAATATTAGGGATGCCTAATATTGTAATATTTCCCACGTGCATATCCCTTATATTAAAATAATTAAGGATGATAATTTTAGGGATCATGTCTAGATGGGGAAACTTTGGAATTATAAGATGAAAGGAAATTGTCACATCAATACTAGAGACATAAAATTTGTTTAACTTGTAATTGTTTCCTTTATTCATGAGATCACCCATACTTTTTTATTGTGAATGGTCTATCTCCCATTTCTGAATTTATTCTATGTCATCATTTCCATAACTTGAATTCTCCTTTTATTGGTCCTCTTCAGAATCCTAATCAGCATCCTTTTATTACCATGCATTGATCTCATTTGAAATTAACATTTTGATGTTTGGTGGGACATTATTCATGTTTCAATGGCTCCAAGTATAAAAAATCAATACCTTCATTAGCTAAATAGTTTATTACAATATTTCATTCCCATATATGTGTTGAACTCTTTACTAAGCTAATATTTTAAGAGAAATAAGGCAGTCTCTTAGGAAACTTATAATCTCTCATGGTCCTTTAATTTCCTCCTTGAGGATATCAATGACCAATTTACAGTCTCACTCAACCTCAAGTCTGGTAACAACAAGTTCCTTAGCCATCTGAATTCCTCTCCAAACAGCAACAACTTTTGCATAGTTATTTGATTGTACTATGAGAGCTTTAGTAGAACAAAGAATGAGTCTTCCATTGTGGTTCCTTAACACAGCCCTTGAAATTCTTGATCTATATTTCCTTTTGAGAATTTATCAAAATTGCACTTGATCCATCCTTGATCTAGAGGTTTCTACTTTGTATTTAGCATGTTATACTTCTTAGTCTAGTTTACCTTTGTAAGATCTTGAATTAGGCCCCCAAATTTTCTTTATTCTTAGTTCATGAAGATTGGGGAGGTCCTTGAAACCATTGAAGGATGCATCATTTCTATTCTCATATATATGGTGTTTTATAGTCAAAAAGACTTCATTACTAGATTTAGAGGTTTCCCTATATATTCTATTATTTTGTTCCTTCCATAGCCTCACGGAAAGTATTAAGGGGATTTATCTCCAAATTTCCTTAATTATAGTATGGGTATAAGGGCTCTTGTTCAAGAAATCAATAAATTGGATTAGATAATTAAGCATGACCCAATGAAAAAGGGTTAGAGACATTATCAAAGACCAAATATCCCTAGCAAAATATCAGTGGAAGAACAAGTGGTCCATACTCTCACTATCATTATAACGCAAAGTACATCTATTGGCTATTTGAAACCCTTTTTTGGAAAGGTTATCAAGAGTGAATATCTTATTGTGAGCAGTAAACCACCAAAAATAGTTGACTTTAGGAATCAAATTATTTAACCACACTTTTCTCCAATCTAAAAATTGATGTCTAGAAGGGGGAGTTTGCATAAGGAAATAGACAGATCTAGAAGATAACTCACCCAAGGGGTTAGGACATCACACCCACTCATCTTCTTTATCATGTTGCAAAAAGAACATTCACCCAACATTTTCATTAAATTATTAATACTTTTGTCCCAATTAGGTTACTATTTGTTCCTTATAATCCTATTTAAATTATAAGGAGATCCTTGATATTAGCCCAGGTTTGGTAACCATTCTCCCATTTAATTAAATCAAAAAATTTCCTTCCAACAAGAAGGTAGCAGGCTTCTTGTAGATGTCCATTCAAGCAAGAAAAAGAGAGAGGAGAAATATATTTCCACACTGCTTTCCAAACAAAGGGTATCTCTTCCATTTCCTATCACCTTACCAACTCCCCTCCTTAAATTCTCTCTACATTTTAGAAGGTTGTTCCATATAACAGAGCTATTTTAAAGACATTCCTCATAGACCAAGGATATAGTGTTTTCTCCCCTGAGATACTTAGCCTTTGGTATATGTCCCCAATCTTTAGAGCCTTGTAGGAGTTGCCAATCAATCTTTCAAAAAAGAATCTTATTAAAAAATTTCTTCTTCATATGCTCAGACCACCTTGTGACTTGGGGGAGAAAACATTATCCCAGTTGACTAAGGATATTTTAGCCTTGTCTTCTGCCCCATCCCAAAGAAACTTTCTTTCCTCCTATTCTATCTGATTTGTAACATACGATGTAATTTTAAATAGAGAAAAATAGTAAATAGGGATATTCTGAAGATAAGCCTTAAGAAGTTGGACTTTACCTACTTGGCTAAGCATTTTTCCTTTCCATCGTGGACATGTGCAGGATCATGGTATGCCAAAAAATGGCTATGTGAAATAATCATCTTTTCACTTGTCCAAAACCACACTGAAAAGCATGTTGAATTTTTAATAGGTCTAGGTATCAGTATGCATGGCCAAACCAAAATCCAAAGCACAAGCCTAATCAGATATCTCAATTTTCATTGTGAAAACATTGAGAAACACAACCAAGGGTTATATCATATCTAATAGAGAATCGGATATACGTTACTGCAGTTGCAAATTTGTCACCGATTTGAATAGGTACGTTCAAAATTTAAAATTTTTTATTATTTGATGTTTTTTAAATGAAATTGGTAGTTTTTTTATATAAAAAAAAAAAGGGTTTAATTGATTTTGTTTATCATTTTTTAAAAATTATTTCTAATTGCATATTTATTTTTATTGTAACCAGACATGGACTCAAACCAAGCACAAAACCCTCTAAATGATCCCACAAACAATCTGGAACCACCTCCAAACAACCCACAACCACCTAAAAACAATCCCCACCTCTAGAAGACCAACCAATCCTAAACCCTAGACCTTTAGAGGATCTTATGGGAGAAAATATAAATCAGCTTAGAGGATTTCAAACTACATCTGCCAATATCCCCACATTGGACCTCGTGTATTCCACCTTGAACTCAATTATTGAAAACATGGAGAAACTTATAGAGCAACATAATGTTACACTTCTTTGGCATGATTTTATGCATGCCAAGCTTGACGATGGGCTTGATTGTGAACAATTTATGAACCTAACTATAACTAAAAATGACATATGTAACCTTTTTGTGGATCCCAAAATGGGATTAAAAGTGGACCCTACAAAGCTCAAGTTGTCAATTAAATGGTGCACAAATGATGCAATGCGTGACCAATTTTGGGACCACTCGTGGATGGTTTTTTATAGACCACCCCACAGCAATTTGGATGTCCCATTATATTTTTAAAAAAAATTGTATGCTGAATTTGTTCTCAGTCACAAGGTAAACTATTGGAACATGAGATCAAACTGGATAGGCCATGGGCATAGCAAATGAAATAACACACATATGCCCCCCAATATTTCACCCCCTCCTATAGTGTTGCATCCTGATATTATTGTTGAGGTTGGCTCACAGACTATTAGATTCGTTCACACCTTGAGTGATCTACTAGTTAGGCAGACTACGAGATTTTTTCCTCCTCATTTTGATGATTCTATCCCTTCCACATTCTCCACAAGCTCACATGTTTGTGTGCCCAACACTTGCATTATGTGCAAGAATTTGTGCTTGGGTCCCCTGAATGATAGTGATGCATATGACTACATCTTTGAGGTGGATGATACAATATAGGACACTATGGGCACTGAAGCACCTCATGGAGATGTGCATCACACTAGAGATTAGGAGGGGCATGCAGAGCCATGGACTCTTGTTGTTACCGTAAGAGTAAACAGATAACTTTTTCACATTGTATTTATTTTTAAACGTTCATATTTTTAGTAGAATTTACTTATAATGATTTCCCACTTATGTATTTTTATTTGTTCCATTTATGTTCAATTGATGACAAAGGAGGAGATGGCACAGGTGGAGGGGTCCATGCTTTTGTCCATTTTATTTGGCCTTGACACTTCCACGGTACATACATTTTAATGTACTCGTTGGTTTCCTTTTTTATAATAGTATATACATGTGTTTTCTAATTTTTATGACCATCTTATTACATACTGGTGCAAGTTTCACTAGCTACAAGTGGGGGCCAATGTGAGGGGGTTCAGGCGTCATGCGTTGACAAGGGGAAGGTAATTAATTATTTTATATTTTTTATGCATATGTATACTTGTCACTTGTGCGTACTCATTTTTAATTTACATGGTTTATTTGATAGAGGGTCGTTTCTGATGATGTTGTGAGACCGATTAGCCATGGTAGAGTCACAGGCATCTCAATTCACAGTGATAACCCCACAATACATATATTTCTAAAAAAATTTGTTTGTATTTTACTATCAAGTATATATATGATCAATCCATGATTGTATCAAGTATCTTTTTTACTTTTGTAGGTCACCCCTAGTTTAAGGGAGGTACAACACCAAGTATTTGTATTGTTGAGGACCCAACCAACATTTGCCTGAAGAAATTTCAACACAAGTAAGTTTTAATGTTCATTCAACTATTTTATAAATATATTTTGATACCAAGGATTTAACATTAAATAGTATAACTCATAGATCAATATCATTTTTAGAAACATATACAGGTCATTGTCAATTCCTTCATATTCAATCAATGGATTGTCATTTCCAATGTCTACACTTCCATTGTCCACATCTACATGTTCATTTTCAAATCCTACATTTTCATCTTCAATCCATACATTCTCATTTTCAATACTATTATCATAAATCATTTCAAATTCATGTTCTTCTTCACTTGAAACCGCATTTCAGAGTGGGCATATGGCCTCATCTTCATTAATATTTAACATGCCTTATCTCTTGTTTCGATGGGAAACCCTATGCCTTTCTCTATACACTTCAATCTCTTCATTTGTGAGCTTCATATTCCGTTTATGCTTTTGACGACTACTACTCCCCATGGTGAGACCAAAAAGGTGATGCAAAACCTTTGATAATCAAGAAATTTCCAACAAAAAGGGTGGAATAAGTTGTTTTTTGTCTTCCACAATTCTAATCCTATAAAATTCTCTGCAAAAATCGTAGTTCTCGGATTGAGGGACCCAAAGAATAACTATTTGGTTTTGGATATCAGTCAGGCCAATCGAATATCCGATATTATCAGATATCTGATATTATTAGATATCCCACTCAAATTTTGCTTTCCATTTAAAATTTCAACATTTGCAATTTTGAACTTTTTCATTTCCATGCTATTTTCATTTTTATTTTAGTTTTAATTATTGTTTTTTTAAAGAAAAAGTGGGCTAGCCACTATATGTATTTATAAACTAGTTCTAGGACTCAACTGGGAAAGAACCAAATAAGAAACCCAGAATCCTTGTCCAATACATAGTATTTTAGTTTTAATTATTGTTATAGATTTTATTTTTATAATATTATTTTATAGCTCTCTCTCTCTCTCTCTCTCTCTCTCTCTCTCTCTCTCTCTCAGGTATTATTATTAAAATATAAAAAATTATAAATATGATACTAATATTATATTATTATACAATAGTAATATAAATAATAATAATATAATACTAATTTATATAACACAATACTAATATATATAATAAAATATAATACTAATATAAATAATAATAATAATTTAATATATTAATACTAATATTACTAAATATCATACTAATATTAATATAATATAATACTACTATTATATAATACTAATATAAATAATAATAATATAGTACTAATGCTATTATCATCTAGTATTTATATAATATTAATATCATAAAAATATAAATCTATAAAAAAAACTAAAATCAAAAATCAAAAATGAAAATAGCATTGAAATGAAAATGTTGAAATTTTAAATGGAAAGGAGAATTTGGGCGGGACATATCGGATATCCGATATTGTTTCGGATATCCAATTTTCCTTATTATTTGCCTTTGGTTTTGGCTTTGCAATGCAAAACATGGATGGTCAACCCAAAAAACATGTTTACCATATTTCCTCTGATCTCCAGACTTCAACCATGTAGCTGACGACCTTTTTTCACCCAAAATTGATGAAACAAAAAGGGTTTCTTAAAGAGAGTGTCATCTTTCTATCAATATAATTGTTGTCAAATTTTGAGTTTAGTAATTAATTAATACTTATTTTCTACTTGAATTACCTCTAAAGTCCTAATTGACAGACTGACTAAAAAACAACTATAACTTTCAAAAGGTTTAACCATTTTGAAATCCAAAACATGTGTCACATTCTATGCTTCGCCTACTATAAGAAAAAAGAAGTGCTCAATTTTGTAAAGTTTAGAATTAGTTAAGGTGGTCAAACATGGGATTTTGTTATTCTGAAAAAGTTGTAGCAGAAAATTCATAATTAATTATTTAGTTGGGAAAAATTACACAAAAAATGTGTGTCATGTCTGGGCATGAGTCTACTACTTATATCTAGAATCTTGTGAAAATATATCATCATTTGATTGTGATGAAGGTGGTCAGACATACACGTACTTTTTATCTTTTTCCTAAAATTTTCATACTGTTGCATTGAAATCTAAAATTTTCAATAATTAGATTTTTTTTCAGAAAAGGGCTAGTAGTTTAAACACTACATTCAATTTCCTACATATTCTATTCTTACAAAATTTTCACATAAGGTTTATAAGATGTTCAACTTTTTACGTCAAGTTGACTAACCCTGATTTTCTGATTTTTCATTGCCACTTAAGGCCATAGCTTGGTATACCATGATCTTGCACATACCCTCCTGCTAATTTGTTATGGAATATTTCAACCAAACTATTCCAGAAGGTATAATTGGGGACTTATATATTAAAGGAAGGCCAAGATCCCAATGTTCTTGAAAAAAAGTCAGGGGGAAGCCATCCGGACCAAGAACTTTGAAGGCTCCAAAAGAGAAAACAACCTTCTTTACTTCTTCTAAAATCACCAGTTTAAGCATATTTTTTGGGTATAATTTTGTAATTAAACTTGGGATCACTTATAAGACTTGATCCATTTTTCTATCCAAGTTAACTTGTTGATGAAGTTGAGAGAAGAACAAAACAACTTCCCTAGCTATCTCATCATCTTTATTGGGAACAGTGCCATCCTCTCTAATCAGTCTTTTGTTTTTGTTTTTATCCCTATGTTTCATGGTAGATTAATGGAATAATTTAGTTTTCTTATCCGCTTCCTGCAACCATTGAGATCTCAGATCTTTTTCTCTTAGGGAGATGTCATTTTCAATAGGACCTTATTTCATTTTATCCTAGGTATCTTTCAATTCAAGAGAGGGATTTCTTTCTGGAACATGTTTTCAAAAGAGATTTTGTTCCAAACTTTAACCATCTCTTTAACTTTCTTCAATTTCTGAGTTTGAATAAACTTAGGGGTGTCATTGAATGGGGTATTCCACCACTCTTTAACAAGCATTTTAAAATCAAGGCGAAAAGACCACATAGTTTCATACCTAAAGGGAAAAGGACCTTTGGTAGTATTATTCTCCTAGTTGAGAAGAAAGGCATTATGATCGGGCCCAGTTCTAGGAAGTGCAATTAGAGAGAGCTCTAAGAGGATGTTCTAGTTGTTGCTAGTCAGAAATCTGTCAAGATTGACCTAAATTAGACGATCTCACTGATGCATATTGGTTCAGGTAAACTTAGCTCCTTTAAAATCTAAATCAATCAATCAATCCAACCACATAAAAGAACTCATCCAGATCAGACATACTATCCAAGAGCTTTGAAGGCTCCAAAAGAGAAAACAACCTTCTTTACTTCTTCTAAAATCACCAGTTTAAGCATATTTTTGGGGTATAATTTTGTAATTAAACTTGGGATCACTTCTTAGACTTGATCCATTTTTTTCTATCCAAGTTAACTTGTTGATGAAGCTGAGAGAAGAACAAAACAACTTCTCTGGCTATCTCATCATCTTTATTGGGAATAGTGCCATCCTCTCTAATCAGTCTTCTAATTTTTTTTAATCCCTATGTTCCATGGTAGTTGAATGGAAGAATTTAGTTTTCTTATCCCCTTCTTGAGACCATTGAGATCTCAGATCTTTTTCTCTTAGGGAGATGTCATTTTCAATAGGACCTTATTCCATTTTATCCTAGGTATCTTTCAATTCAAGAGAGGGATTTCTTTTTGAAACATGTTTCCAAAAGAGATTGTGTTCCAAAATTTAACCATCTCTTTAACTTTCTTCAATTTCTGAGTTTGAATAAACATAGGGGTGTCATTGAATGGGGTGTTCCTCCACTCTTTAACAAGAATTTTAAAATCAAGGTGAAAAGACCACATAGTTTCATACCTAAAGGGAAAAGGACCTTTGGTAGTATTATTCTCCTAGTTGAGAAGAAAGGCATTATGATCGGGCCCAGTTCTAGGAAGTGCAACTAGAGAGAGCTCTGAGAAGATGTTCTAGTTGCTGCTAGTCATAAATATGTCAAGATTGACCTAAATTAGGCAATCTCACTGATGCATATTGGTTCAGGTGAAATTAGCTCCTTTAAAATCTAAATCAATCAATCCAACCACATAAAAGAACTCAGCCAAATCAGACATATTATCCAAGAGCTTTGAAGGCTCCAAAAGAGAAAACAACCTTCTTTACTTCTTCTAAATAACCAATTTAAGCATATTTTTGGGGTATGATTTTTCAATTAAACTTGGGATCACTTCTAAGACTTGATCCATTTTTTTCTATCCAAGTTAACTTGTTGATGAAGCTAAGAGAAGAATGAAACAAATTCCCTGGCTATCTCATCATCTTTATTGGGAACATTGTCATCCTCTCTAATCAGTCTTCTTATTTTGTTTTTATCCCTATGTTTCATGGTAGATTAATGGAAGAATTTAGTTTTCCTATCTGCTTCCTGCAACCATTGATATCTCAGATCAATTTATCTTAGGTAGATGTCATTTTAAATAGGACCTTATTCCATTTTATCCTAGGTATCTTTCAATTCAAGAGAGGGATTTCTTTCTAAAACATGTTTCCAAAAGATATTTTGTTCAAAACTTTAACCATCTCTTTTTTTTAATTCAATTTCTAAGTTTGAATAAACATAGAGGTGTCATTAAATGGGGTATTCCACCACTCTTTAACAAGCATTTTAAAATCAAGGTAAAAAGACCACATAATTTCATACCTAAAGGGAAAAGGACCTTTGGTAGTATTATTCTCCTAGTTGAGAAGAAAGACATTATGATCAGGCCTAGTTCTAGGAAGTGCAATTAGAGAGAGCTCTGAGAGGATGTTCTAGTTGTTGCTAGTCATAAATCTATCAAGATTGACCTAAATTAGGCGATCTCACTGATGCATATTGGTTCAGGTGAACTTATCTCCTTTAAAATCTAAATCAACCAATCCAACCACATAAAAGAACTCGGCCAGATCAGACATAGTATCCAGGAAATCTTCTTACCCCCCCCCCCCCCATGTTTTTTTGAAGGGTAAAGAGGAGAGTTAAAATCACCACTAATCATTAAGAAATATTGATTATATTTTTTAATATTGTCTACCCATTCATTCTGTAGCTCTTTCCTCCCTATTTTGGTATTAAGAGCATAAATGTTCATCAGGTTCCATCTTTTAGAAGAGTTAGTGTCCTCCATTTGGAGAACAATGCTATGTCTATTACCTGATATAGGATGGTCATTGAGAATCAAATAATTTCATAAGATAGATAGAACCCCAGAGTCCCCTTCTAAATCAAAATCCACAAAATGGGCCTAGTGCCAAATATTTTTAACTACATTAGCAAAAAAAATATTTTAGTTCCTTGAATCAACACAAATATCAATTATGTTTTCAATGAGACAACACTTCAGAAAATGTTGTTTAATAGGACTATTAAGTCCTCTTAAGTTCCATGAAAAACTCTTCATAAAAAGGGTAAAATGAAACCACCTTCACCACCTGAGAGACCACCCTAAGGCTATCTCTTTTGTTCTTCACTCCTAAAACATCTTCCAAAGTTTTTTGTTTTCGGCTTGCAACATCTATAGTTGTTTCTTTGTTTCATGAATTCTTTTGGGAAGGTCTACCCACATTACTATCTACCCCTGCATTTTCTTTCTTTCTTTCTTTATTTTTTCTCAAAACTTGAGTCCACTCCCCTTTAGGTTCCATCACTTTAGATGGAGAATTGAAACCAAGAAGAGATAGAGAATCTATTATAATTCTTCTCTCTTTGGTCTTATCAACTATCTTTGGAGCTTTCTTCTCCACATCTAGAGAGAGAAAGATCTCGCATTCCATATCATGGAGAGAACAAACCTCAATTTCTTGTTCCCAATACTATGTAGGTTTTTTAACTTAAGGAACAAGGATGGAAAAGGAAGGATTCAAACTAGGAGAAGGACAGGTGTTCATCTTTTCCTATGGCAGCTTAGCACCACCATGGGTAGGTTTAGAGAAAATGTCTTAAAGGCACCCATATCATGTTCCAAGTCTTGAGTTGGAGGGTCTCCCCCCTCTTTATTATGATTAGAAGCCACATCAGAGATGTTCACATGCATAGCTAAGACCCCATCAATGGGATTAACTATCTATTGAGAAGATTCTGAGGGCTCACTTTGTTCAGTCATTTTGGTAGATCCTTGAATCTTAGCACCTTCTTCAGACTTGTTCCCTAAATTATGATTATGTCTTTTACATTTTTTATCTCCTTGGATCTTAGCACTTACTTCAGACATGGTGTTCCCTAATTCATGATGTAGTTCTCCACTTCTAGTATCCTTTTCTGCTATTTTAACTTTTTGTTCAGCGGTTTGTTGTGTTAGAATAACTGTGAGGGGTGGTGAATCAGTGGCCTCAAAAATATTCCAATAAATCAACCACAAAACTTTATATCTTAAATATAAACCTCAAGTTAACTTTAGTCCCACAAGATGTATGCCTTGAAATAATTGTATCAAATAACTACTACTCAGAGTTCACTGTTAAAACTTATTCTTAAGCTTTATTGATTAGCAGTCTATCATTTATCAAAATACAATAAATAGCTTAGTGTTTACCGATCAATCATGTTTTAGTAATGTGTAAAGAAAAATATTAAAGAAATGACTCAAAAACATTTGACACATGGATTTTTAATGTGGAAACCCTATTAAGGGAAAAACCACTTGGGACCAGTAACCCAAAATTTTCACTCTTCTAAAGTGAGCTCGGTGAAGAGCCAACCTTGTTAAAGGTTACAAACACAATGTTAAGTGTTACCTTGTTAGAGGATTTATCACTAATAGTTAATCACTTGATATCTGGCATTTCACTATGCTATCTTCATGAATTAACATTTTGATACTCCTTGGGATGTATCTCCATATATAAAGGATTGTTAGATCCTTCTCGGTTAAGAGACTTTCTAAATCAATGGTTAAACTGAAATAGTATATGATCTGTTCATATAAATAACTTAGACTTGTAGATTTTTAGATCTATTGTAAGCTCATAATACCTTTCTGATCACTATTTATTTTTAATACCTTTTCTCCACTTCTTTCTTCTCGGTGATGTTGTGCTTCTATGTTTCTTGGTGTCCGTAGAAATCTTTAGCTTGATTGATCAGGACTGTATGAAGTCTTCCTTCACCAGTATTCTCTTCAGCATCTTCTTCTCTATTCACCCCAAATTCATAATGAATTATTTTGTCTCTTTATAGACATAATTTCACCATTTCTAAGTCCTTGACTTTCTTGTTCTTGGCATGATCCAAAATTATCGCCTTTCTTTCTTTAAAGCTTTACTTCAATTTTATCCCACAAATTTCTCCTTGGTAACAAGAATAAAACAACTTTAAAACTCTAGCTTATCTCTAGCTTTTAACTTGTCGATAAAAACAATGTTATCAACCAGTTAACTCCATATTTATCTCTTCCCAGCTAAGTATTTTGTCATTTCTAAAATTTAGTTCTTTTCGATGTTTAACTCCTTGTTAGCTCAGTCTTTGACTTCAGTTGTCCTTGAGCATCTCTATGCATCAATTTGTCTGTCCGTCAGGGTTGTCTGTCTGTCAGGGTTTTCTATCCATCGGGTAACACTATGGTTCTTCTCATCGGTAATGCTTTCTTGGGTATCATTGTGACTCTTCTCTTGGGTTTCTCTATCCGTTGGGGTGCACTATTAATTAGTGTTTTTTGTCACTTAGTGTATACTAAACTTTTATGCATTACTGATAGCATAACATTTATCTCTCTTGCTCTTTGAAGTCTTTGACACTATGTATATAACCAATCAAATTATATCAAGTTGACATCATGACAATACAATACATTAACTGATTTAATGTCTTGCATTAACTTTCTGCAGCTTGGTGATCATCAACTTAACATCTTCAAACATTCAATCAGTTATAGTTCACCAATCTCTCCCTTTGGCATTGATGGCAACACACTACATTACTACTAATACAATATTAAATATATCATTTGTAGCTCATCAATCTACCAAACTTATTGTTCTATAACCAATACAAATTTCTAGCTCTCGGTAAGCTCTTCTAACTTAGATTTTGTTTCTTGCAGAATGCTTTCTTCAATATTTATTCCCTTCACTGGATATATGTAGAAGCTTCTGATTCTATCTCTCCCTTTGATGTAGAATCTCTTCTCTGATGTTTTCTTTCCCTTTGAATATTCCTCTCCTTGGTCATCTCTTTTCCCTTTGACAGCAATAGATATATTCTCCCTTAAGTCATCTCTCCCTTAGGATACTTCTCTCCTTTTGGATGATTATGATGGATATTTCATATGGATATATTATCTCAATTCATCTCTCCCTTTGGATACTTCTCTCCCTTTGACAACAATTCCAATGTATATCCTTCCTTCTTTTTATAATATACTCCTTGAATTTCCCTATCCATCAACAATACAATGACTCTGGTGTTCAGTGTAGATATGTACCTTTCTATGTATTGATGTATCTTTTGTAGTCCATCTCTTTGCTTGCATCAACATGAATAATCTTCTGATTATGTGTAGGATGATACAACCTCCTAGTCATCTTAGTGACTAATAGACAAGGGTCGAACCCCTAGTCTCTTTCTTAGGTACTCAAATGTATCTTTAAGAAATGGCTTTGTGAATATGTCAGCTAATTGTTCCTTGGATTGAACATATTCTAGTATCACCTCTTTCTCTTGCACTTTTTCTCTTAAGTAATGATACTTGATTGCAATATGCTTAGTCTTAGCATGCATGACAGGATTCTTTGATATGTTTATTGCACTGGTATTATCACAATAGATAATCACTAGTTTAAGGATTTTTTTTTATGAATAGAGGCCTTTACTATTAATAATATAACAAAGTACAAAATTCACAATAAAAGCTCAGGGGATAAATAAATCACCCTGTGAAGTGTCACTCAGCATCATGTCGGAATAAAACAACTATTCATCAAAAAAAACATAAGCCCTCAGGCTGCCAGAGCATTAGCAGAAGAGGGCGGAGGATCTTTATCATTTGGATTTCCCCAAATAGTGGGCCCAGGGGTCTGGTTGAGAAGTGACCACCCATCATCAGCTTCATTTTATTTCTCTATTTCTCCTTCCTCTCACCTGGGAGAAATTGCCAAAGCCAGGCGGGGGATTTTATTAGTAGGGGCGGAAGGCCACACAAGAACAGTGGCCGGTGGTCGAGAAGCAGTAGAGGCAAGCACCGGTGGCTAGCCAGAAGCCGAAGACCCCCTATTGGGAGGGGAGGTAGAGTGGTAGCACCAAGAGTGTGGTGTTCTAGATCACCTCGCCGAGGCATTCCTGCTATCACGTCGACCCCGGGGTGGCATGTGGTTGGCAGAGAGAGAGTTCGATGACACGCAAGCAATAGTACACGAGGCATTACCCCAATGTTGCAGCAGCTCCTGCAAGTGTGCAACCTCAAGGGCCACCTTGTCAAATTGAACTTGAATCTACATCATGACATTATTACATAAACATGTCGTAGCATAGAGAGAAACATTGACATCCAGAAAGTTGTGAGTAAAAATAACAGCATTGCAGTCTTTCCATAAGGAAAAAAAAATCTCCATCCTGAAAGTATGCCAGATCTGGGTATACTGGGAAGGCATTCTGGGAGAGTCACCAAGGAGAGCTATATTCCAAGAGAAGGGTTTGGGCCAAAATGGCATAAATAAACTATGAATCCAGCTCCAGTTATTTTGTGCCCGACAACAAAACCAAAAAATATGCATAATGGACTTAGAATGTCCACAAAAAGGGCATTTAGGATCAGGCACACCTAAGTGCCAAAGTCAAGCTCCTAAGGGTAAACCTTGGTAGAGAAGACACTAGGAAAAATGAGCAATTTTAGGTTCAGTGATAGCAACCCAAATAGTGCAGAAATGCCAGCTCCAATTCTTCTGGAAAGAAGAGATATGCCAACGATGAATGAGAAAATCCACCATGGGGAAATGGGGTACAAGCCAAGAATAACCAAGTTTGGGTTTGTAGTTGATAAATGGCGTATCAAGGTACCATTTCCAATCTTTCCACCAAGGTTTAACTAACTAAATTCAAATTTTGTGTAGGAGATGTGACGGAATAGCAGAGACAAGCAAGTCAAAAGTCTAACGCTTTGGGCGAGTGAGCCGGAATTGAATCCAGAGATCATCCCAAGAGAGAAGACTCATGGTAGCTCTATAAAACAAATCCTTGGGTGTTTGAATGCCTCATTTGTGAAAACGAAGAGCATGAATCCCCTGGATTCTGGCCAAAGGAAACCCTTGTTGTGCAAAAAGCGGGGACCACCAAATATTCTGCTAATTGAAAGAAAGCCCATTCCTAAAGCCATTGCTGACCCAGCAAAGCCAAGGTTTGACAGCTTCCCAGGCTCTCCAAATAATTTTGGCAACAAAAGTACCTTGGATTTGAATAGGGTTTTTCATAACCAGGAGGGTTTGAAAGCCAATCCCTTTCCAAGGTGGTTTGTGCAGAGGAAACCCAGAAGAAATGCAATGGTGAAGCAAGACTTTCCAGGCCTCAGTGCTTGTGAGACAACACATGATCTATTTCGCACAAAGGGCCAGCCCCTATTTTTGGATATCAAGTAAGCCAAGCCAACCAAAGGTCTTGGGGAGACAACAAAATTCCCAAGCAACTCTGTGAAAACCATTGTGATTAGCACCAGAGGCCCAAAGAAAATCCCTTAACAATTTTTTGAGCTTCTTGTAGGAAGCCTTTGAAGGGGCCCAACAAGAAGAATAGTAAACATGAGTAGCAGCCAAAACCTTGGAGTAGATCTGAAATTTTCCAGCGAGCGAGAGCGGCTTAGTAATCCAATAGGTAAGTTTTTTTCAATTTTAGCTAGCACGACATTCCATAGTTCAGTATAAGTAGCTTGAAACGCAAAAGGAATACCAAGGAAGCAAAAAAATTCCCAATGCTAAATCTTGGACCAACCAAACTAGGAAAACCAGAGTAGGTCAGGAAGGGAAGACTACCTGTAGCACAAGGTTTTATGCCACTGAATGGCCGAGCCTGAGGCCAGACAAAAAGTGTCTAAACATTGCAAGGTTTCCTTGATATTTTCTTCATCCTCTATGAGAGTGAGAAAAGAATCATCGACAAAATGGCCATTAACCAGTTGCTATGTGGTATTGGGAAGAGAAATCCCACAAACACTACCTAGAGAAATTGAATGAGCTAACAAATAGCCAAAGCCCTCGGCAGCCAGAACATATAAGGCAGGAGCAAGAGGGCATCCTTGTCATATGGATCTGTAGAGCCCAAATGAGGAAGATTATCTGCCATTAATGGTGATGAAAGCAGAGGCATCCCTAAAAAGAATCTGCATAGATTGAAGAAATCTAGGGCCAAAACCCAGAGCGTGAAGCATAGAAAGAATAAAATTCCATTCAATACAATCATAAGCTTTAGCAAAATCAATCTTAAGAAAAAGGGCTTTCTATTGTGACTTACGATCCCATTCCATACCTTCCCAAACTACAATTATATTGTCCAAAATATATCTGGACTTAATATTGTCAGTTTTCTCTGGCCAAATAATTTGAGGGAGGATGTGATGAATCTTGAGAGCCAGTGCCTTAGCAATGATCTTGTATGAGACATTAAGTAAGGTAATAGGCCACCAGTTGTAGATATCCTCAGGATCCCTAGCTTTAGGGATGAATTTCATGTTTCCTTGATTGATAATTTCTCCCAGAGACTGAGAGTGATATGCCTTGAGGTAGACCTGGTGTAAATCAGAACCGATGGCATCCCAAAGTGTTTTATTAAATTCACAGGGAAACCCATCACAACCTGGAGCTTTTTCATCATCCATGGTAAAGACATCTTCCTGAAGATCTTGCAAGGTAAGAAGTTGGTTACAAAAAGCTCACTGGGAAGGTGAGACACATTGAGGCACAACAGCTATGCAACCCGCAAGAACTTGCTTGCAGGAGAAGATCCATGAGTAGCAAAAAATTATTCGTAATGACGAATAAAATCTTGCAGAACATCAGGAAGCTCAGTGAGGAGAGATTGACCCTCTTTGATCTTGGTTATGCCCACATTAGTGTGGCAGGAATGGAGGGCCGCAAAAAATTATTTGGAGGCCTGATCTCCAACCTTTAACCAATGCAATCTAGCCTTGATCTGAGCACCTATGACAGCATAATTATCTATAATTTTATTTTGGTGTCGCAACTGGACAAGGTGAAGTTGCAAACTTTGATTGAACGGATCAAGGGCTACGGTCTTTGTGGCAGCATAGAGAGCTTTGGTGTTTGCATAGTAGGATTGACGGCAGTAGATGGCAAGTTTTCTACCATAAATGTGCAGAAAACGTGTCATACGCCAGATGGCATCATTCTACCATTGAATCTAGCTAGGCGATTGCAATGGCCAAGGCTCAAGGTTCCAAACCTGATGAGTGTGGGCCACCGTGAAAGCATGATTAAGAATGGAGGTATTAAAAAATAACTGAGTGGTGGGATTTTGTTCCTTATCTGTATGCTAAACAATATTAAATTGAATGGGGAAGTGATCTGACAAGGTCACATCAACAAAAGGAGTAACCGGCAAGGCTTATTTTTTGGAAAAAGAAAAAAGATTGTGCCATAATCATGGCACGATCAAGCCATTTGTGAATTTTGTCAGAAGAGGCTCTAAAATTAGACCACATGTACCAAATGCCATCAGTTCGGCGGTGGCCAAGAATGGGATCAAAAAGGCCTAATTTATTACGCATGTAGTACCAGGCTTCATGTTCACGAGCTGTCCATCGAAAAGGTAGAATGCCATCTTTGTCAAAAGCCACCTCAACCATATTAAATTCACCACAAAAAAGCCAAGTTTTTGGTGGCAGAGAATCCCCAAGCCAACGCCAAAGATGAGATCTCTCAACAGCATCATTGGGAGTATAAACATTAACTATGCCAAAAGAATGATTCTCGATAATGAAAGTAGCCGAAACAGATCACTGCATGGGATCTGAACCATGATTGATTAAGAAAGAATGCCAATGAGGAGATAGGAGAGTAACAACTCCACCTTGACCAGCTTCATGCTAAGAACAAAGAGCAAGGCTTTTTGGCCAAATAACTTTGCAAGCAACATCAAGAAAAAAACCAAAAATTTTAACTTCCTGGAGGCATAAAAAATCCAGATGACTAACACAACGATGAACATCTCTGACAGAAAAAATTTTGGGCAGGTCTATCAGACCCCTAACATTCCATGAGATGTACTTCATGGAAAAACAGTGTCGTCCATACCATCAACTTCCCCAAGGGACGTGAATCTATTTGATAAATAAGAAAAGTTAGTCCTAGGAGGCTCCATGGAAATATTTCTACGCTTGTCAGACATACCCTCTTGAGCAGCCTCAGCACGCCCTTCAGGGCTGTGAGAGCGACAGAAGGCAGAGGGAGTGGAAATCATGGAAGCTTCCTGAGGTGTGCGAACCCAAAGAGGGTTGCCACCAGAATCCAAAGTCTCTTTCCCCTACTGGCCAGGGTTTGAAACATTCTCAGCATGAGAAGCAATGCGAGGCGCTACAAGAGGTGGCAGTTGAGGAGTGGAAGTCGAAGCAATAGGTTTAACCTATTTGTTCTTGTAGCCAACCATTACCCACTCATCCTTCTTTGTGTCCTCCTTTTTACCAGCATCAACAGGCCGTGAACCAGAATCCTTAGGAGGAGGTTTGGGCTGAGGAACTGCCAAAGGGCAGTCCTTGATCTTGTGCTCTACAGATTTACAATGATAACAAGTGTTGGGAAGGTTGAGGTAAAGCATCTTCTGAGAGAAGATGGTTTCACCAACCTAAATCTCAATAATTTCTTTAAGATCACGGGAGAGGTCGACTTCAATATAGAGCCTCTTTTGAGGCCGAGGATTGAAAAAATGGTCATGCTCACTACAAATAACCCTACCTAGCTTTTGCGCAATGGCATGCATGAAGGGCCAACAAGGTAAAGGAAGACCGGGAAACTCAACCCACATAGGGACTTTTAGTTTCTTGTCATCAGAGATAGAAAAGTCTCAAGACCAACACTGGAAAACTAAGAGGGAAGCCCTAATATTCCAGGGTCCTTTGGCAAAAATAGCATCCACATGAGTGGGATTGGAAAAGTGAAACAAAAAGAAACCATTGGTGAGACTCTGAATGTCATCCAGACAGATTCCATGAGGAGTTCAGGCTTTCACCACCCAATCCTTAATCATGTTTTCATGAGGGTTGTGACCCAGAAAGTAACCATTAAGAGTATGCTTTTCAAGCCAAGAATAGGCATCATCAAAATCATGAATGGGCAAAACAATATCAGGCTGAGACATACCTTGTGGAACACTTTGGGAACAAACTTGCAAGGTCTCTTGCTTGGAGGCACCATTGTTATCCGTCACCAAAATAGCACTAGCATCAATTGTTGGGCTAATGGTGGTCAGGGCCATAAATACTAAGCTTTTTCCCATAGTAAATGCGGTTTGAAAGGACAAGAGGGCTCAGAATAGCAACGCGACCCTAAACACTAGCAGAGCAAAATAACCAAGACATCAACTTGTAGAGCTGGTTTAAGGATTTTCATATTCATACCTTCCAATAATTGTTTGATTAAAGCAATGTTAGAGAAATTTGCAGCAGCAGCCACATATTTTGCTTCTGCAGTAGATTGTGAGATGCATCATTGCTTCTTGCTTATCCATGTGACAAGTTTGCCACCCATGAAGAATGCTCCTCCAGTTGTGCTCTTTCTGTCATCTAAGTTTCTAGGCCAATCAGCATCTGTATGGACTTGAAGCTCAAATTTTCCTTATCTTTTAGACCATAAGCCATAGTCTTTGGTATTCTTTAGATATCTCATAATTCTTTTGACTGCAATCATGTCTAATTCTTTGGGATTAGCAGAGAATCTTGCAACTATTCCAACTGCATGTGCTATATCTGGTCTAGTATGAACAACATACATGAGTTTGCCAATAATTGATCTATATAGGGTCTGATTTACCTCATTTGACTTGTCTTCTTTTGTCAGCTTGCATCTGGTTGTCATAGGTATTCCAACTGGCTTGGAATCTTCCATCTTGAATATCTTCAGCACTTCCTTGATGTATTTGGTTTTGTGATATATTTGTCTGCATCCTGTTGAAGAATCTATAGACCAAGAAATAATTTGATCTCCCCAAACATTGACATCTCAAACTCTTTTCTCATTTCATTAGAAAAAGATTTACATAACATATCATTTCCCCCAAATATGATATCATCAACAAATATTTCAGCAATCAAAATTTTATCATCAGTATCTTCTTTTAATATAGATTGTTATTTTCACTTGTTCTTACAAATCCAATACTTATGAGATATGAGTGAAGTCTTTCATACCAGGCTCTTGGTGCTTGTTTCAATCCATACAAGGCTTTTTGTAGTCTAAAAACCATGTTTCTCTTGTTAGTATCAACAAACCCTTATGTTTGTTCAATGTATACCTCTTCTTCTAGTATTCCATTTAGGAATGTAGATTTGACATCCATTTGGTATACCTTGAATCCTTTGAATGCAACATAAGAAAGAAGAATTCTTATTCCTTCTAGTCTAGCAACGGGTGCAAAGGTTTCTCCATAGTCAATACCTTCTTCTTGTGCATACCCTTTGCATAGTAATCTTGCTTTGTTTCTTGTGACTTCTTCATTCTCATTCATCTTGTTTCTGAATATCTATTTGGTACCAATGACATTCTTGTCATCTGGTCTAGGTGCTAATGTTTCTAGTCATTAAAAAAGTGGTTTTTATATCGTCAAGATAGAATATGTTAACTTTTATTTGTTCACCAGTTCCGATCAACCTTCCTGATTCATTAAATATCTTTGCCTTTTTGTTCTCAAATGCAACTCGGTGACATGTGTTATTAAGCTGTGAAACACTTAATAGATTATATTTGAGTCCTTTTACCCAGTATGCATTTTCACATCTGATCAGATTATTTAACATTATGGTTCCTTTACCTTCAACTGGACAAGGTGAGTCATTACCTATTCTTACTGATCCACCATTATAGTACTCAAAAGTTTCAAACTTTTCTTTATCACTAGTCATGTGGTGAGTGCACCCACTATCTATAATCCAGACATCATTCTTACTAACGTTAGATATGAGTGCAGTCTCAACATACATTTCCTCTTTGTCTGAATCATCCTTCATGGCAACAAATACCATCTCAATATCTTCATTAGATTTGGTGTCAATATCTCTAACTTTGTTCTCGACCAGGTAAGAAGCCTTCTTCCCTTTGACCTTGTAGTCTTGGGTATCTCTTCTATCAAATTGTCGGTTGCTTCAGTAATTTTTTTTATCACTTTTGTCAAACTTATTTTCATATGATTTGTCATTACTTCTGTCATCTTTTATTTTGTTAGGACATCTAGCAGCAAAGTGTCAATCTCTTTATGATTAAAACATACAAGTGGTAATTTACCTTTGTATCTACATTTGCCTCTCTGCAATCTTTTAGCCATTAGTGCTTCAATCTCATCAAGTTCTTGGTCATCACTATCACTTTTACTATCATTTCTCATAGTGTATTTATGAATTGACTTACTTATTTTAAAAGAAGATCTGAATGCAGACTCAATAGATGGTAAGGCATTGTTATCAAAGTTATGCATCTCAAATGAAATAAGTCTACCAACCAAACTATCTAGAGTGACATTGTTGTTTGCTACTGCTCTCATTTCTTGTATAGAAGATACTCTAATAGCATAAAAAGCAGTAAGGTTCTTAGGATTTTACTTACCATTGTTTCTTCTTCAAATACACCTCCAACTCCTCGGATAGAATTGACTACCTCTTTGATTCTGCAGTTGTACTGAGTGATGTTTTCTCCTTCTTTCATTCTTAGGTCATCAAATTTACCTCTTAGGCTTTCTGCCATAGCTCTCAGTACATTAGCATCTCCTCCATGTACTAGCTTTGATTTGTCCCACATTTTCTTTGTAGAGGTGCATGTTGTGACATCTTCAAATTCAGCATCAGAGAGTGAGGATGCAAGTTCTATCATCATAGAATTTGTTGACGGGAATTTGTGACCAGATCTGCCAATAGATGTAACTTGTCACCGAGTATCGGGGTATCGGCCAACTTTGCCTGTAAATGTTGTCCATAGAAATGAGATTCTCTGGGCCTTCAAGCATGTGAGAGTCATGTCTCGATGGTGTGGGAGCTTAGTTGGGAGTGTGACTATTTTGTTCGGGGGGATAGCTGGTTATTGTTGTCACTGAGGTTTGCACCCTTGCTGAAAGCTTCTCTAACAGCAACCTAGTGAAACATGGAATCAACCTCCAAGCTGTGGGACTTGAACTACGAGATTGAATCTCCGGAGAAGGTCGGCTTCCTCTACTATCAGGATGCACCTAAAACTATCTCTTGCAAGGAAAAGGGAGAAGGAGATGCAGAAAACCAAATTACTTGAAAAGGGAA
>MU222311.1:341263-353231 GCA_018584345.1 Thuja plicata | reverse complement strand
AAAAGAGAGAGAAGAGACGGTGGAGAATGACCGAGTCAAATAGATATTCATGGATATTTTCATGTTCCTCCTCGATCTGGCAATTGAAAATCAGATTTGGTAGATGGTGGATAGCAGCATTTACGTTCACTCTGAATAGCCATGCACACCTGTTCACCTATACTTCTCTGCAATAACTGCCTCTCTTTTCCGTGAACAGTGCATAGCCAAGTGTTCTCCTTGTCACCGCCCAAGAATTCTTCTCCTTTCTCTTGGTACTTCTGGAAACTCAGTCATAACTCTGTTCTTTCCTGCAACACGCTGAATCTCGTCCTGTTCACCATCGTTGAAACAAAACTATTCAAATGTCGGTAGACTGCTCTGTGCATGACCCTTGTGACTAGAAATCCCTCTGATCAAATCTGGAACATGAGAAAACAGAAACCATGGCTGTCGAGCGTCCTCCCCTGTCATCTTTCCGCCAGAACTTCAAATTCAAAATCAGGCGACCACGCGACAACGGCTAGTCTCTAAGTCGCAGAACTTAGTCATTAATCATGGTTATATCTCACGACCCAGCGACACTGTGCTTTTCTTAACCCCTGGCCAACCTGAGTTACTTCTGCGACATCCCGACTGTGTAAAATCGAAGTCGCGAGGAGATTTTCTTAACTCACCATTCCTCTAGCGACCCAGCGCCTAACTGCTACCTTTTAACCGTCACGGCCTGTCGCCTGATCGCCAGATGCTCATGCCTCTTTTCAAGATAACATGACAACCCTTATTCGCTGAGTCGGGTGATCCTGAGTCTTTACCTTTAACTTGAAGCACGTGCCTTTTCTTGTTCACAGCGACCTCGCGACATACCTTAATCGCCTAGTCGGAAGGACTTTTTCCCTAGGGCACTTTTATCATGAGACTTCGCGACCACCGTCAGATCACTTTACTTGTTCAACGAACGGCTGTCTTTTAATCGCTTTATATTTCCTTATGCCCTTAAATCATCAAGAGCCTTCGCGACTGAAGGAGAACATACCTTAGTCTTGTTATCGCGTGATCCATTTCCTTCTTCTAGCAATCAGGCGACCACCACTAGCTCTGTGACAGGTGTCATCTGTTCTTTTGTCCATGTAACACTTTCTGAACAACTGAGTCATCGCCCCTTTTCTAGCGACAACCCGACTGAGGGTTTCTACTAACACCAAACAGTTAGTCGCATGGTCGGGAATGTTATCTCTTAACCACCATTTAATCACGAGACCACACGACTGAAGAAAGAACCTTAACTATTTGACTGAGCTGATCCAGTGACCTTGCGACAAGAAGTAGGCGCAAGGTCGGGAGACATTTCTTTGACTTGCCATTTCTTCTCGCGATCACCCAACTGAAGGTGGGTCCCGTCCCCTTTAAAGCTTATAACATGGAAATCAAGCGACAACCTGACTAAAAAGAGATTGCCAAGTCTTGAGAAGCTGAAGGAATATTCCATTTTGTCATCAGACTACGCGACAAAGTAAAAAAGCGAAGTCGGGAGATAAAAGGGAATATTCGCTGAGGGTCATGCGATCACCCGACTAACTGAGAGGGTCCCACTTGTCACAGGGCTTAACATGGATCTGGTGATTACGTGACCAAAGAGCGAATGCTAAGTCGGGAGACTTTTAGGGAATATTCCAAAAGATCACCAGACCACGCGACACAAGGAAAAGCAAAGTCAGGAGATAAAAGGGAATATTCGCCCAGGCTGAAGCGATCACGCGACTGGAAAAAGGCACATGTCTTAAGTGGCTGAAAAAGGTAACGAGGAAATATAATGTGCCAAGGCTCAGGATTCATTATCTCGTTTGCATGAAAGACTGAGGGTTTACAGGGGTTCTGAGGGTTTAGACATGAAGCCTGGAAAACAAGACAGAGGAAACAAGATAGGGCAGACCAGGTCCATTGCACAGAAAGGGAAAATTTGGGCAACAGTTATCTCGGCTCATCTTCTCTAGGAATTTAGGTAAGTGGGGTTTCCTACAAGAGTTCATTAGTTAACCAAATAAACTTCAAAAGATAGGCCAGGGTTAGAAGTATTCCATCTACCTATAGTCATGCAGATATATTTAAAACATCAAATCATGCTCCAACATGCTACACTAAATACTAAACATATATAGAACCAGCAGTTCATACATATCCAATAGCGATGGAAAAAGAAGGTCGTTAATCTACTTAAAATATCAGAGCAAGGGACATAAGAAACATACAACACGAAAGCGTATTAACTCTAAGATCAAGAGACCAAAAAAATCATTGTGAGAGTCCTTCCTTCTTCATTAATGGTTTTCCAGCATCATTGGTGAGTACATCAACAATGGCTCTAGGGGAGCATCTAACTATCAAGATCCTCTAAGAACTATGGAGCATTGAGCTCTGCAACTATAAAATGAAAATGTTGAAATGTTATGGCTATGGACTGCAAAATCATCAATTTTGTTGACCTTTGGAATGAGGTCAGACTTTTTATTTATACACAGATTTGCCCTAAAATTAACCTATCTTTACACTCAATTAATAAAATATAATTTTTGGTGGTCGGTACTACTTGCACCACGCTACAACAACCTCAAAAAGAATGGAGGTCTAACATGTCAGAAGAATGAGACAAGAAATCACGTATGGAAGAATCGGCCTCAAGAAGAGAGCTAGAGGGATAATAGAAGAAATCTGATCCCCTGGGGATCAAGGATACATACCTCATCAATGTCAAAGTGGCTCATTGTCTTCGATGCGCCCAGTGTTTAATGTTGGGGTGGCACCTTGGGAAGACCATCTGTCAGAACCATCACCCAAGCTGACATGCCTTGCTGGGGTCACCTACTTCCTGACACCCTTATTAACTGTCTGACAATGACCAGTCAACTTCGGGGAACCAGGACGCGGGTCATCAAAAGAATACAAAAATGTGGATTTGAAACTCTGAGATCTGGGAGCTTACGCTCAAAGAATAATGAATACAAAATATCCTCGACTAATGAAAATCTCCAGACTCCGAAGGACCTTATTGCTCCTTACTATTTTTAAATGCTTCTAAAACTTGGCTTACACCATCTTTATCTATATCCTTGATGTTGTCCCATCGGCCATGGATGACCTCCAGCTTCTCTTTGACTTCTTCGGCCCCGTCCCAGAATTTGCCTACCATCTTCACAGCATCATGTGCCTAGATCATCATCTTGGATAATCTTGATAGCCTTCCCCTGTCAAAGTCCCCGGCATACTGATACAGGGACTCCATCTGCTTGTCATACTTGCTGAGGACATAGTCCTCCAGGGTGCATGTCCCAGTGGTGAAGGGGTTGACTTGTGACAGCCCTACCACAAATTCTTGAAATAGGCCCAAAGGATATCGGGCCACGGTCACCTTCTCTTTTAGAGCCTTAACCTATTCCTTACGTACCTCAATTTTGAGGCCAATTCTAGAGTACTAGGCCTAGAGAGAATCATATGATTTGTCTCCCAAAATTCTCACCTCTGTGACTATTTCTTCTCTGGCGTTGAAAGCTTCATCCAACCCATCCTTCCATTTTTCATACTTTTCTAAGTCTTGTTCCCACACAATAGCAGAGGCACTCACCTGACTAGGGATAATGTTGATCTCATAGAGATATGGAAGTGATACCACCAAAAATTGCCTTACGACGACTATCTGTTCGATGACCCACCTGTCCATAGTCTGGGCCTTCTTCTTCATGGCCCTTAATGAATATACATCACCCTGTGCAAGCGGTAATCCAGAGGTAGAAGCTTTCGGGTGGACCTTGGCCAGGGGTTGCATAAGTTCTGCCAGAAGTGCGAGGAGATTCGCATTGGTCTCCTTTTCCTCCTTCAACTTCTGGCTCTGTTTATTGTATCAGGCCTCCACTACCTTGGAGGCCTCCCTCAGTAGGTCCAATTCACCCTTCTTGTCTCTCCTTCCCAATGCCACTTCTATAATAGTATAATATTTGAACCTTACAGCTGTTGCATCTGCATTTGGGGGAGGTGTTGCGATTGTTACAACTATACTTCCTGATGGACTAGTCTGGAGGGTATGGACCGTCCGAGCCTTCTTAGGCTTTTTGGCCTCTGCATTTCAGGCCATTGTCTTGGCCAGGGAGAGTGGAACACCTGTTGCTACCATAAGGGCTTTTCTCTTCCTTGATTCCACTAGCCATTGAATCAGTTGGGGCGGCTTTGTTGTTAGGACCTGGGCATCAGGATTCCCTTCGAAATCTGGCGGTGCATTCCCGGGATCAACATTGTCATTGGGCTTTATCTCTTTTTCATGTTCTTGTTCCTTCTCCTATTCTCTAGAGGCCTCAGTGTTCTCCGCCATGTTGGCATCCTCTATTATGATATCCAGGGTTTCTTCTTTGTCGGCATCCATACCACCTGCATCCCTAGGGCTTTCCCCGTCCTTCTCAGCATCAGTCGATCCAACATTTATATCTTCAAGGATTTTCCCGGCATTCTGCTGCTATTTTTCTTCGGCCTCATTCATCGGAACATCTTCCACTGCTGGAACATCTTTTGGGGGTGGTTGAGGTACCTGGCCAAAGTTTAGCAATGCAGCCGCTTTTACTACCTCACCAAATGTACTCCGGGGCAACTGGTCATCCAGAGTAACCAAAGGCTTTTGCAGTGTGATGATTGGGGGTACAGTTGATCCCGTGGGTCCAGTTTCCTCAATCATCGGCTACTCATATATTGTTTTCCTTGGTTCATCTTTAGCCTCTTGGACCGAAGTGTTCTCCCACTCGGGCTCATTTTGTGTTTCCTCTCAGACTTCCTGCTCTGCAGTAGCTTCTTGTTCGCAGACTTCTTGCTCTGCGGTAGCTTCTTGTTTCAGGACTTCCTCTTCTGTCAGGACATCCTCTTTTTCTTGGGTGGCGATCTCCTCTACCACATGATCTATATCCTCATGTAGGTTCATGATTTCATCTACCCAGAAGACATCATCAAAATCTTCATGTGGGGAGAGGTATCTGAAATATTCTCAAGTTCAGGGGAATCCAAACTGACATCTACCGGGGGCAAGTTAGGCATACCGGGGCCTTTGTCTATGCTTGGGGTGGGGTTCACCTTATGCTTCTTCTTCCTTAGTAGTGGGATCCCACTATCCAAAATACTTGTAGACTCCGCCTCAGTGAAATTCTATCTTCTCATCATTACGGCCAATTACGGGGATCCCGCCAAGCGAGCAGAGGCTACTAGAGTTGCGAGGAGGCCCTAGGAGAGTTGTGCACTTATCTTCTGGCTTTCCAGCCTTGACGCCTCCATTTTCTCATGTAATTGTTCCATTATCGGGATTGCACCCTGGGGAGGTACCTTGGTTGGGGTATCTTCTTTCTCTTTCACCTTTCTGGTGTTGGGTCTGATGGCAGCAGCAAACTTTCGAACAATTGGTCCCTTCAAGGTGCTCTTGGGAAACACCTAGGCTAAATACTTGTGACTATTTTCAAGAATGGGGTGGCATACCCCCTCAATTGTCAAATTTTTTGGGGTGGCCCAATCCACCGGAGGGAGATCCAACTTGTCTAACCCATGCTCTTTATATAATGGGTCTTCTAGAGCGCCGTCATCTAAAAAACCTTTTGGGAAACCTCAAAGGTCAAGAACTTTCATCAGACCTTTGGACATCCACGAATGTTGGCGAGTGTGGAGATCAAAACTGTCTTGGAAATCTACCCAAAAATCTTCAATATCTGCTATATGTGGTGGGGAGGCCCGGGGAAGCGCCAAAGCTATCTTTCCTAGTGGATCAAAACTATTTCTGGTGTGGAATTCCACCAAGCCCAGACTCTTTAGTTCATGGTCTGCCTCCTTTGTTACGGAGAGACTGCAAGAATAGTTCCTGCAATAAATTGAGAATGAAACATTGCTGACCTTCTTCAATGTGAAGAGAGTGTGCAGCTCTAGAATCTACCAGCAGAATTCTAAAAGAATGATTCTATCCCCGCAATATCGGGGAAGAAGATAGAGTTTCCGAGAGAAGTTGGTCACCTAAATATACATATGTTGTTGGAATTGAAGAAAGTAATTCTTGTAGGTTCTCACCAGGTTCATCGCCTCTTGTGATAATCGGTATCCGTAATCCTAAGTAAGTGTCAGGATATTCTGGTAAATGAAGGCATCATTTACCCTACAAAAATTTGGGAAACTGAGCTCCCACTGGATCTAGGGATAATGATCCCATGGTGTCAACTGGCCTGGCCCATTCCCAAGAACACCCACTACTTGCAAACCTAAAAAAGCCTATCTTTGTTGGGCCAGTGCCCATAGTACATAAGATGTCATGTAGAACTTTGAATTCTGGAGAACGCCTTTCAAATGCGAGTCCACATGGTTGGCTATGATAGCTTCCCAATTGAAGGTCTGGTTGCGGGTGGTGATGCAATAGAGAAAGTAGTACATCCATGGAGAGAAATCCTGGGCATGGGGTTCTCTAAAGATCTGGCACAGAAATTTGATTCCCGCTTGTATACATTCTTTGAAATCCCCGTGGAGAATCTCCACCTTCATCTTTTTATGGTCCCTTTTCAGGGACTTGAGCCACTGAGAGTTGAGATATTGTCAGGAAAGCAGGGCAGCTTCCTCAAACTCTTTAAATGACTTGGCCCAGGTGAGAATGATGGATCCCTTGAATTGAGGGATCCCCAGCCCTAAAGCAAAAGTTGCTTCATCCAGATTGACAATAGTCGTTGGATAGTGTAACGGTCGGGGATCAGCGAGAAAAATAGTCTGAGTGGGGGCATTGTAGAGCATCGCCAGTTGGATTATTAGCTCCGGTGCTTGCACTAAGCAAGGAAAATTTGTGGCCTTAATAATTCTGGAGGTGGCCAAGTGGATAGCCATAATATCTCCCTCAGCCTTCAATTTGTGTATGGCTTGAACCAAGCCCTGCATCTCAGCCCAAATTCTGGGCTCTGTGTTTTTTATCTCTTGCACTGTAGAGTCCACTTTGGACCCTACAAGAATGCCCTCCCTCGGGTATTTGGAAGTCAGAGGTAGCTTTGCCAGCATCTTTTCGGCCTTGGTTTTTGTAGCCGCCTGAGAGGAGACAGTAGGCAGTTCTGGGCTATCAGGAGGAGTGATCACCTCAAACATTTTGATCAAACAATCTAAAACCTATAAGACTGGAGAACCATCAATACATGATATAATAAAAATAATTTTATATATTCTAGGGAATTCATCACCATTTTGCACCTGTCCAAAAAGTGTTATCATACATCAAAATCCTGGGGTATTAAAGAAAACATGAGCCAAATTCTAGTAAACACCCAGGGGCTCTGGGGTGTTGGACCAAATGATGAAAATGGAATGAAGACCAAGGGGCCTCTCAACACCCGGAGTCTGGAAGAATTATCTATTGTCAACATGACCGATAGGGAGCCGTACTTGGCTGACATGGGTCCTCACGTGGCCACGTGACAAGTGGCGTAATGACATTAATGGTGAAAAGTGGGCTGAGGCAGGGGAAAGTAAATGCCAGATGGGATGAGATTTGAATGCCCACTCATGGTAAATTAATCCCACCATTAAGATGGCACGATAGAGGAGAGAGAAAGTCACCATGATTTGAACCAGTGAGGTGTCGAGTTTGAACCGTGGTGACTACCTCTCCGATGAGCTCGATAGAGTGGTTAAGACGTGATGGAGTGCGGCGAGCTTGACAAAATGGAAGGATATATAGAAAATATACACCTAATGTACAGAGGGTCAAAACGTTGTGAGGGCCAAAGCACCACTCGCAGGCTAACCATAAAATAGCAACATATATACATTATGAATAAGGAATTTACATAGCTTATAGA
Source organism: Thuja plicata (assembly GCA_018584345.1). Taxonomy (NCBI): domain Eukaryota; kingdom Viridiplantae; phylum Streptophyta; class Pinopsida; order Cupressales; family Cupressaceae; genus Thuja; species Thuja plicata. The sequence continues at coordinate 345,411 of MU222311.1, read as the reverse complement.
ATGTACAAAAGCACCTTCACTATCACACATAACATACAAACATGTACATTACATTACAACTGCATAGAAGGTGGACAGTCCTCTGGAAGAGCCAACCCACCAACGGGAGGCAATAAAAGGCTAACATAAGGGCGCGGTGAAACGAGAACAAACCAAAGCACAAACAGGAAACCAGAAAACTAGAGGAGAGAGCCAAAGGCCTACCTGGAAATGCGGAGGATGCAGGATAGATGAGTGCGGGAGGCACTCTGCAACAAGTTCACCTGGAGCTAACCGCGAACAAGCACTGCAAATTATTGTTTAACCAATTACCAAGCACAAGAGAAAAATGTTGTTTAATCACCTTAATCACCTTGAAATCACTCTGAGTGCTTAAAGTGTTTTAATTGTGGTAAATGTGAAAATAACAGGTAAATTCTATTTATACTGCTAGGGTAAAAATGTGTTGCATTCTTTCCGCAAACTTCAGAACAAGCAAACCTCCGCACTCTGGGCCTGGGTATTCCATGCAACCATACCTTCTCACAAAAGAAGACATGATGGCAGAGAATCTCGGAGTCCAGAATCTGTCTCTCAAAAGAAAAAACAAACTCCGGGACTAGGTCCCGGAGACACAAGAAGACAAAAGCAAAAAAAAAGGCAACCCTCACAGAAGCAAAGCCCTGAGGAAAAACAAAGAAAAACAAGAAAGAAAGAAAAGAGCCAAAGAGAAAAGGGGGACCCAACATTTTTTCCATAAAATGTAAGGACGGGTATGCAGGGCATAATAGAATTGTGCTCATGCTTTTCTCTCAATTGATCAAGTGTGTGAGGTCTTATAGGCAACACATATTTAGTATCCAGGTATTGAGTAACAGCATTTCCAATACCCGATAGGTGGAGTCTTATCCTTCTTTTCTATGATGCATATTTTTTCTTGTTCAACTTAGGCACATCATGTTTGCTCATCTTGTGATCTTTTGCTTAGGTCTTGAAACCTTCCTTCTAAGCACACAATATCTGATACCAATTGTTAGAATAACTGAGAGGGGGGTGAATCAGTGGCCTCAAAAATATTCCAATAAATCAACCACAAAACTTTATATCTTAAATATAAACCTCAAGTTATCTTTAGTCCCACAAGATGTATGTCCAAAAATAATCTTATCAAATAACTACTAATCGGAGCTCACTGTTAAACCTTATTCTTAATCTTTACCGATTAGCAGTCTATCATTTACCAAAATACAATAAATAACTTAGTGTTTACCGATCAATCATGTTTTAGTAATGTGTAAAGAAAAACATTAAAGCAATGACTCATAAACACATTTGACACATGTATTTTTAACGTGGAAACCTTGTTAAGGGAAAAACCACTTCGGACCGGAAACCCAAAATATTCACTCTTCTGAAGTGAGCTCAATGAAGAGCCAACCCTGTTAAAGGTTACAAACACACTGTTAAGTGCGACCTTGTTAGAGGATTAATCACTAATAGTTAATCACTTGATATCTGGCATTTCACTATGCTATCTTCATGAATTAACCTTTTGATACTCCTTGGGATGTATCTCAATATATAAAGGATTGTTAGATCCCGCTCGGTTAAGAGACTTTCTGAATCAATGGTTAAATTGAAACAGTATATGATCTATTCATATAAAAAACTTAGACTTGCAGATGTTCAAATCTATTGTAAGCTCATAATACCTTTCTGATCAATGTTTGTTTTCAATACCTTTGCTCCACTTCTTTCTGCTCGGTGATGTTGTGCTTCTCGATTGCTCGGTGTCTACAGAAATCTTTAGCTCTATTCTTTAGCTTGATTGATCAAAACTGTATGAAGTCTTCCTTCACTAGTATTCTCTTCAACATCTTCTCTATTCACCCCTAATTCATAATGAATTAGCTTGTCTCTTTATAGACATAATTTCATTGTTTCTAAGTCCTTGACTTTCTTGATCTTTGCGTGATTCACAATTCTTGCCTTTCTTGCTTTAAAGCTTTACTTTAGTTTTATTCTGTAGATTTCTCCTTGAAAACTGGAATAAAACACCTTTAAAACTCTAGCTTATCTCTGGCTTTTAACTTGTCGATGAAAACAATGTTATCAACTAGTTAACTCCATATTTAGCTCTTGCCAGCTAAGTCTTTTGTCATTTATGAACTTCAGTTCTTTTCGGTGTTTAACTCCTTGTTAGCTCGGTCTTTGACTTCAGTTGTCCTCAGGCATCTCTGTCCGTCGGGGTTGTCTTTCCATCGGGTAACACTGTGGTTCTGCTCATCGGTAATGCTTTCATAGGTATCACTGTGACTCTTCTCTCAGGTTTCTATATCCATCGGGGTGCACTGTATGTCAGTGTTTGTTGTCACTTAGTGTATATTGAAATTTTATGCATTACTGATAGCATAACCTTTATCTCTCTGGTTCTTTGAAGTCTTTGACACTATGTGTATATAACCAATCATATTATATCAAGTTGACATCAATGACTACAATACATTAACTGATTTAATGTCTTGCATTAACTTTCTGCAGCTTGGTGATCATCAACTTAACATCTTCAAACATTCAATCAGTTATAGTTCATCATGTTGATGATTCTTTTCTTCCTCCTGTTGATGATTCCCTTCTATCTCTTGGTGAGAGGAGTTTTGGATTTGTTTTCCCATAGCAACCTCATTTGTACCCATGAAATTTTTTGCACATGCCACACTTAGGTGGCCAAACTTGTTACGGTTCTTGCAAATAAACTAGCATTCTCATAAATAATAGATTGATTCCATTCCCAAATTTTGATCTTAGGGTAATAGAGGTATGAAGGACCTAATTTACCTCTACATTAACATAGATTCTAGCAAAGATCAATATTGATCTCTGCATGGTTACTTTATCAATCGCTAAGAGGGTACCAAATGAATCAGTTATACCCTTGAAAATATGATAATCCCAGAACTCCAAAGGAAGGCCAAGAAGACAGACCCATGTCGAAGCAACTGCCCCCAGATCCACCGAAGGGTTAAAACTTGGCTTCTGTTTGCACAAGGAAAAAATTTTAAACCTTTATCAAAGGCCCAAGGACGCCCCATTAAAACTTTGATAAGATCCTCACAATTTACAAAGTTAAAAAGGAACATACTATCAAGAATAGAAGTAATGGTAACACTACCCTTAAGCTTCCATTGTGGATCTACCCATCTAACCTAGTCCACATTTGGAAGAAAGGAAGGAACTTACCTGTATAGTCATAAAATGGAAGCACTTCCATTGTAGACGTGTTTAGCCTTCCAAGTAAGTGGTTTGGGATCATGGCAAGTGCCTTGAATGGGTTTCTGATCTTGACATGGCTTCCTCCCTGTTTTGTTCCTCTTTCCACTCCTGTTTGGCCTAATTTCTGCATTTTAGACTGCAGACTGATGATTCTGGGCTTCAGGGTCAAGGGTGACTTTTTAGGTCTATGTCAACCTTGACCCTGACCTAGGTCAGCGTCAACCTCAACCTTGACCTAGGTCAGGGTCGACCTTGACCTTGACCCAGGATTCAGATCCTGGAGTCTTGCAGTTTCAGGAAGTCAGCCTTTGCAAAAAGTATTTCCCGCTTCCAGGTCGGCTGTTTCGGGTTCCAAAGTGTTGATTCCTAAATTATATTTAATATAGGTCCTCTCCTAGGGGTAAAGGCTTTAATGGGAATTTAATCCTCCTATGTAGGCCTCCTTAGGATATTGTGCCCTAATTCCATATAAAAGAGAAGCTTTCTCTCTCATTTTCTCTAAGTCTTCTAATCAAGCATTCCTAATTGAGATCAAGCATTATCAAGTGGAGTTCAAGAAAGAAATCAAGCAAGCTTTCAAGCAAGCATTCATCCATTCAAGTATCTATTTTCATGAAGGAGATCCATTGGAGGCCATTGAAGGATTGAAGCTACAAGGTGCCCTTTTGGTGATCTTTTCATCCACCTTCTTCCAAGCCTATTCCAAATACAAGAACTCATTCAAGACTTGGTGTTGAAGATCTAAAAGCAAGAGATTGAAGACATCCTTCCTTTCTACATTCTACATTTGAAGCATACTTTTGGATTCAAGGATTCGAATCCGCCACAAGGACTTTTTCAAGCAAGGTGAATTTATGCATTTACTTTGTCCATTTCTGCAATTTCAATTACATATA
>MU222311.1:314836-329559 GCA_018584345.1 Thuja plicata | reverse complement strand
ACCATCATGATGGCTAGATCTAGGGCTTGAATGATAAATCTTGAATGTTTGCACCTAATCCCTTCAAAGGCTTGAGAGCTTGAATCCTTGATATTCAATAGAGAACTTGAATGCTTGAGGAGGGAGACTTGAGCACCTTGAGAGTTTGAAAACATGTAGAGCAATGGATGCTTGAACTTTTTGCTTGATCACCTCTTATCACCTAGTTGATAGTTAGAGAAAATGAGAGGAGAAGGCTTCCTTTTATATGAAATTAGGGCACAATCTTCTAAGGAGGCCGACATAGGAGAATTAAATCCTAATTGGACCCATGCCCCTAGAAGTGGACCTATATTAAATATAATTTAAGATTTACCGCTTCGGAACCCCAAAGCAGCCGACCCGGAAGCAGGAAATAAATTTTGGATGACCTCCGGGAACTGACAAATTTCCAAATTTGAAAGGGGGACCTAGGTCGAGGTCGAGGTCGACCTTGACCCAGGGGGTCAGAACCCCTGGAAAAAGTGCCAAGTGGGATAGAAGGTGCCCGGAGAGGCCCAATCAGGGTCCTAAACAGACACAGAAGCAAGAGATGATGCTGAAAGGAGGGGACAGTATGATGGTGGTCAAAAACATCCCTTAAGGAGGGCTAAACATTCTTAACATGGAAGTGCTTCCATTTTAAGACGATACACCTATGTGCAACTATTGGGTTAGTAATGTATATTCATTGGAGTATTTCATATTAATAATTTGTCATCCCACAGGTTCAAACTGCAGTGCAACGGTTGTTGCAATCAGTCAACTCCATGTCATATCCAACAAGGAATGCAGATAAAGCTAGGAATTTGGATCGAACTTTCATTGGACTGTGTGCAGAGGCTAGCGGAGGCTCCAACCATGTAGGGAAACAACGACATCTAGGGAGGCATAAGGATTGTTCACACGCTGTCAGCATGGTAAATATAAGGAGTGTTGTGGCAGCGTTGGAGGGATAAGGTTGCTCATGGCAGCTGGAGAGATAAGGAGTGGATGGATAAGGGTGTTTAGTCTGCCATGTGGAAGTTGATTGGAGAGATAATAAGGTGTCAGTCGGATGGGAGACATAAGGATTGGCTAGAGATATAAGGAGATTGTCGTCGGCTATGGAGAGATAAGGTATTGTCGTTGACGGATAAAGGTGGTGCTCGCATAGGGAGATATAAGGAGATCATGTAACCATAGTTTCAAAGGGAGATAGATAGTGCTCGTTGAACGGGAGTTATAAGGTGGTCAGTCCAAGAGACATAAGGTTATAGGACAACAAGAATTGTAATGTCAATCAATTCTGAGGATGAGGTCCCTCAACAATGTGCGTTCATAGCTCCAGTCAAAAGCGATTACTAACCCAAAATGATAATAATAATAATAATTTGTCCTACCACAAATATAAAAGCCTAGCACAATAAATGCCTTGTATTTTCCATGAAATGTAAAGGATTGTAAAAGGTTCTCCTCTTCAACTCTTCATCCATTTGTGTTGGATATAAGTTGTATTTTATTTATAATGCATTTTTTTTTGCGTTCAACTATTGGTCTATTTGTGTTGGATATAAAAGTAAGACGTAAGAAAATATTTGTAGTTACTAATAGGTATTTGGTCTAATTAAGTTGTATATAATTTTATATTTTACGTGAAAATATGATTAGGACACTTCATTCTACACGTGCTATTTCAAACAAGTTGCATGATGGGTCATACCTCCAAACCTTAGCTGTGAGTAGATAAGGGTCCATTTTACATTTCCAAAAAAATAGATGTCTTACAATATTTCATATAGCAGCTACATGTTTATAAACTTAGCCCACATCACTAATCGTCCCTCTCCCTTGTAGGCCAAGTCAAAGCGGTATTAAGGCAAGTAAACAATTTAACATATGGAAATGCAATCGTACTAGTATATAGATTTGCCTTATGGCTTGATAAAGAGTTAAAAGTGCTAGTCTACCTAAATTCAAAAAAAATATCTTATAAAACTTCAAAATCAAAACAAAAAACAAATTCGAGCTTTTTTATTTTATTAAAGATTCAACTTGATTAGCATGGTTTTATGAAATTGGTTCAAATAACAAATATTGCAAATTACATTTAAGTCTACATTAATTCAAAAAAAACTATCTTATAAAACTTCAAAAAACAAAATCCGAGTTTTTTTTTTAAGTAAAGATTCAACTTGATTAGCATGGTTTTATGAAATTGGTTCAAATAACAAATATTGCAAATTACATTTAAGTCTACCTTAATTCAAAAAAACTATCTTATAAAACTTTTAAAAATAACTAATATTGCAAATTACATTTTTAAACTTATATATATTATATATATATATATATATATATATATATATATATATTACTTCGAAAAGTATATATATATACTGATTACTTCGAAAAGAAAACTTAGATATTGTAGTTATTGACAAATGCTCTCACTAGGTTAGAGAAAAATGGCAAAAATCTCGTTTCAACCCTAACTAGCAAATTATAAAAAGGAAAACCCATCAAAATATATATATATAAAAGAACTCGAACGCAAGTTTTCAAACAAAAATGAAGTCTCTCAAAGATGTGCACTAAACCAGGTCACTACCACCACCAAAATGATGACCGAAGATAAGACCCCAAGAGGCTAATCTCCCAGAATTTTGACGTCATATATGATGAGTAAAACTGCTACAAGGATTTCACATCCGTAACGAGACACCTAGAATCTAGAAACGACTTATGCATGCAATTGCCACCTTGAGTCTTGATTTCCAGGTTTTCTATTATTGATAGATTTCAAATACATTTTCCAATTAGTTGATTAAATTTTGGTGAAATTCTATCCAGATTATCTATTAAGTCTCAGATATACTGTAGTTAACAATGGCCTTTGCGGTACCAATCTTGCTTTGCACAAGGTAACATGGCGTAATTGGCGTTTTGGTTACGAGTGCAAGTCCAAAGCGATCTTATGGGATACAGGGTTGAACCTCTCAGTTAAATATTCTGTCAAATTTCCCACTCCCTTCCTTGGAATTTCCAAATCTTATTATCTCTAAGGACATGGAACCCTTCGCAAAGGAACCTTGTAAGGCATCTCCTATTCTATACTTCTCCAATGCTTGGACCCAGGTCCCCCGGCCTTGAATCCCATCTGCAAGGTCTCCAATACCTTCAATCTTCTATCATCTCTCTTCCTAAACTCTTCCTCTTTCACTGCTGTGTGTGCTTTTCTTGGCTTGGTCCTGGGGCCCCCTCTGGCTACCCCTAATAGTTGTATCCACCACCTTTAATAAGATTGACTGCCTCTCCTATTTGGATGGCCTTTCACCCTCCCTGGCAGTTCCCAGCTGCAAGGTCAGTCTGGCCCAGTCACTAAAAAGATGACCTCCTGCCACATTAAACTTACTTCCCACGAGACGATGGCGATTTTTCTAGATATGTGCATGCAGCTCGTACATTCTGCAAGGCCAATCCAGCTCAGCCACTAACAAGCAGACCTCCTGCAACATAAAACTTACATCCCACAAGAAGATGGTGATTTTTCTAGGTATTTGCATGCAGCTCGTACATTTGCTTGCTGCAGATTTGGGGAAGCTTGGTCTCAGCATTTAAGCTTTATGTATTTATTATCGCTGGTTTTAAGCATGTCTCCTTTGACCATATCCAACTTGATCTAAAGTTTGTAATTCTGCCGATCTTGGTCCTTTAAAAAGGATAAGGGCTCCTGTTGATCCCTCACTTAAGCAATCAAAAAATCATAGCATGTCACAATAGACAGTTAAAAATCACTCAAAGGCATCAAATATATGACTGAAACAAAAAATGAGCAGTATGATCTTCAAATCTCAGGCCTGATAACATCTGCCCAAAGTGAGATAGGCTAGATTCACCGTTATATTTAGGCCTATTTTTCGTATAACATGGCTCGCATTGTCCTGTACGTCTTGGACCTAAAAGAAACTAAACCTCTTAGTTTAAAGAAACTAAGCTTTTAGTATTTTTCACATTAGAGCAAGGAGGGTGCTGATCTCCTGTATTTGTTCTGGAGGGATGAAATATCTGTTCAGTTTTATTATATTTTACTAACTTCAAACATTTCCTACAATTTCTGATTAAAAGCTTCCCATACCAGCCAAATCCAAAAGCTAACAAGATTTCCAGACAAATCAAATGTTTAATATAAGTTTGGTCCAGTTTATAAGTTCTCTGAAAGGGCCTGGATGATGAATTGTTCCATCTGTAGGGTATGTCACTCACCTCATACGGCGAGGCATGCTAAGCTCCTCGTGTAATGGAATTTCACTCTTCTCATACTGTAGCATATCAGCACACCAGCATCTTGACTCTCACTTCATTCATCTGCCACCTCAAAAAGCCTTTAAAAATATTGTATGCCACTGGTGAATTTGTTTGGAATTTCTCAAAAAATGCACACAATTTAAGCCCATCTTGTCAATCATTCAAATAACACGAAACCCCTCACGACAATAGACACAACTTTTGCTTCTCAAAAAACAAATCCTGTATTACTTCTTTTTAAAGTTGAATTAGACAAAGATCTCTAACACCGTACATTCGCTGAATATACCTTGAAACTTCCCAGAACAGTTAACAAATTTTACCGTGCTGTCTTGAAAATATCATAGAAGAAAACTAATATAATCCAAAGTTCCAAGCATAATAATTAGCACTTTATATCTTGGTGTATTTAATTTATATTTCAATCAGAGAAGAGGTTATGGAAAAGAATCATACCTGCATACACAAATCAATAAAACCAAGATAAAGAGACTATAATCTAGTTCTGACCGATCAGGTAAGAAAAAACTTTTCTCAGACACTAGGCGACTGACTTTTTGGTTCATAAATTATCCTTTTCTAATTGAATAACTCCAAAGAAACGATGTTATGAATTATCTAACCTATAATTGACAACTCAAACGATTGATCGTGAATAATCCTTTTGAATCCTATACTTGATAGAGGAACGGACTTGGCACATGCTACTGTCACTCCATCCTTTACCCAAAAGGCACTTAGTAAATAAGCAGAGTTGACAGGACAAACTCTGTTTATTATCAACAAGGACTCATAAAATTGACAGTTTCATGTTAATTAGTCCACTTTTTGTAGTGTGATAAAAATTTGCATCTTTTTAAGCAAGCCAATTGCAGCCCCAGCAAATCGTCACATTAATTCTGTTGACAACTGAAATTAGATTAATTGCCCCACTATGAATCGACCACTTGAGCTATTTACACTTGGAGAAAAATATACTGAGACAATATTTTACAAACATTTCACCCATCATCTTGTAATATTCGACCAGTCCCCATTTCTTCAACTCCCATTCAATAATAGGATTTCTGTGACTTGTAAACATATAACCATGATCCGTCTCTCTTCAATGTTGCACCTGGAAACCATGCTTATACAACTGTTATATTGATGTATTCCTTCTGCTCTGCAACTGCATGGGTCTTGCAATTGCTACGAATATGATTCTTAGTAAATGAATGAAAAAAATACAGGAAAACTGAAACGAGTTAACTATATCACAAAGTGAGACCTCAAAAGGGGAATGTGTTATTAGTATACTCTCAGACTGCTCAAGCCTTATATTAATTAACCTTGTTACCAAGCCTTATCATTTTTCCTACACCCATCTGCATCACTGGTATTACCAACATTGCCACATCAGGTGCAAAATGAATGAGGTTAGATCATTGTGGAGGATAATGAGTCATAATAATAGAATAATGGTTTTCATTTGCCCGGCGATACAGAAGTGCTGAAGCTTCAAGCCTGTTTGCCATGTAAAATTTGAAAAAAAAAAGATTTTAAGTCAATACTGCAAGAAAATTAATCATAATAATTTCATACTAAAGATTGGGTGCTTGTCAAAAGCACTTTCCTGCAACAAAAAACCTAATTTTCATAGCAACAAGAGAAATTGCTTACCACCCAGGATGAACAACCCATCGACTTGTTTGCAAAGCCCAATTCACCTGCAGCATGCAAAATACAATCCAACATTATCAGGTGACTGCTTTTCCATGTGGCTACATTTCTCTCAATATTAAGTCGACATACCTTGTCAGTTCCAGGAGAAAGGGCTACGACATGAGTAACTTGTTCATCAATTTGAGTTGTGCATACAGCCCCAAATTGTTCAGCCATTTGCCATAGAGGATGAAGATGTGGCTGAGCTTCTCCAACGGGAAAAACTCTACTAAAAATAACTTTACAACCCATTAGAATCTTCCGCTGTTCTGCTGCAAGAAAATCCCGAACATCCACTTCATGTAACAACTTGCTTGAGAAAAAATTATGGTGGATTTTCTCAATCACCTGTTTTACATTGAAGAGAACTGACATTAGCAACAGAGGTAACAGATTAAAAATTAGAAAATATCCTTAAATAATTAACATAAATTAATATCTAGCATCTTACTGCTAAAGAGGATGCCAGTGTTCCATCCTCTGCTCTTTCATCAACATCTGCTTCTAACAAGGATTGGCCTGCTAACCCAAATTGACGCCTACTACATGGGAAATACATGTACCTGCACACAGCAGTCTCCATATTAAGAACAAGAATTGCACAAACTCTGCTTACCACTCGGCATTAAGGAAAAATAAAATGTGCAATTACAAGCTCTGATTACTAGGGTAGACATGAATAAACATACCTCTCGACCACAATTAAATTGTGCCTGTGATGAGGCCAAACCCTCGCTGAGTCATCAATAATAACTACTGCAGATTCCATCCCCAATACACCATCTAAATCTTTACTTTTAGGTGGCCTATCATCACCGTCTACATCTGCTTCATCCCCTTTAGAAATAACACGTCCTGCAAACAAAGTCCCTGTAGGATCTAGCACTTTTGCCATTTCTGTGGCATAAACTTTGTTGCCCATTGTGTATACATGTAGTTCATACAACTTACTTGCCTGCACCACAATGGCATAAACCATAAGAGCATGAGGTTAATGCAAATGGGAACCTGTTAATATGCTTTTGTCTAGTTGAGTTGGTGATTTCTCCATCTGAAAAAGCTTTATACTTTATGGTAAGAAAACTGCAAATTGCTAAGGGCAATATACAATTTAAAATTTACTAACCCTTTCCAGAAAATTCCAGATACCAGGCCGCAATTTAGTCCACATTCCCATGTAAGGAAAACGAAAGAGATGACGATAAGGCCTCTCTTTGTCTTGTTCTTCCTTCTTCCTCAGAATTTCTTCATGCACGGGATCAACTTCAACAAACTATTCAAACAAATGAAACCATTAATTAAAAAAAAGATGTGCAATTGTAGGCTTGATTAAGTTTCCCACACCATCCCTCCCCACCCTCAACTCATGTCTATCCTTATTTCTCGAAGAGTCTCCTTACATAGGAATCACCAAATTAACTTGATGGTGTTTATTACCTTTGCTGAATTGAGAAGTGTATGATCGAGGTCCAACACAAGGCAAAGTTTCTTGGCATGGAACATCTTATTCTGCTCTTCAATTCTTCGTGCCCGCTCCTGATGAATAGCAAGTCGCTGCTCTTCACTATAGCCTTCCAAGAAATGATCCAAATCTCCCCATGGATGGAGCTTATTTTGTACATTTGCAATATTTTCATCTGGCAAACTCTGTGAAGAAAGAGAAACCATGTTCATATCTCCCATATCTTGTTTACCTTCCGTTTCATAGAACTTGGATGATCTGCCAAGCTTGCTGTTTTCCAAGTCAAGATAATCAGTTTCCTTCTTTGACTTGTCCATACACAACTGTGAAGAAAGGGCCTGTAATGTTTTCATATCAGATTTTCCAAGCATTTCAGCAATGTGGACAAGCTTTTCTTTGAAGTTCTGTTCAATGTTAGGCAAGCTAGGAACTTGGGTTAACTTTGGAGTTGAATCTACAGCAGGTCTCGATGAAGTCATATGGATCTCTCTGCTTACTGGGGCACAAGCTTTAGTATTTCCATTCATTTTCAAATCCTCGCAACCTGAATTGATTGGAAGAATGCGACGTGGATCGCGAGGCTTCATCTGTCGTTTCTGAACCTCTCCAGCCTGCCAAATCATTACAAACTTTCTGTAAATACTTACTGTCAGTTCAAAATGCACACAAAAACATGAAACATATGAGAACTTAAAAAATGATATTTCCACAGACCCCGTGGAATAAATCAGAATGTTTCTAATAGACATTGTGTGTTCTTTTCTGAATCTTAGTTCAGATCACACTCAGTGATCTATCATCAGCATGAGGAGAACAAACTGAGTAGAAAAATTGTAGATCACAGAGTGTGATCTGACATGTAGATTCAAAAAAATCCACACAGTTTCTACCCAAAGCATTCTGATTTATTCAAGAATTTTTTGAAGTCTTCTTTGGAAGCTTAGAAAAATATTCTTGGTCATTTGAGCAAAATGATTACTCCAGTCACAGTTCTTATAGCCCAAGCCTCACACAGTCAACTCAAGACAACTATATAGGATAAAATATCAAAAATTAATCCATGTCACAACAAGGTATTAGCAAATATAAATAATTACATCACAGATGTGCTGAACTGCAAATCTGTGATGCTTTAATGAAAACGAAGATATATTATTCTTTGAGTTCCAATGCCGACTCTTACCGTAGAAGCAAGTTGGGAAGCAGGTTTTAAAGTAGCCAATTCTTGTGATACCTGCTGTTGTAGATCAGATACATTTAACAAGCTAGGATTAACTGCCATCTCTTTTCCTGTTGTGTGCATTAATTCTCCGGTAGGAGCTGAGGGAGGATTTTTCTCTTGATATTGCTCAGTCTTCTGAACAGTCTGAGTTGACAAGCTCTCTTGTCCATTCTTAAGCAGGCTCATAAGCATAGTTGGGTTGACAGCTATATCTTTCAGCACAGAAGGTATTATTGTAGAGATTGAACCCACTGAATCATGCATCTGCTGACCTTGATCAGTTATATCTACTTCTAATCTTCCAACTCTCTCTTCCTCACTTTGAGACTGTATCTTGAAACTTAAATTACCATCAATGGTATTTGATTGAAGTTGATTGCTTTCATAGGCAGGGCCCTCTGACGCATTTGCCTGATAAAAAGATTCAGTCTTCAGTCTCTTGTTTAAATTTCCATTTTCAATAATTGGGTGTTCTCTATCTGCATCAGCGATGCTATTATAATCACTTGGCAAATCAATGGGTCTGATAATGGTTCCTGTGCTATCTACTTCCATTTCTAATGTTTGATCCCAGTCACTAGATGATGGAATAACAGTGTTTTCCTCCAGCCATCCCCCGCTCCCAGACATCATCACTGGAAAACTATTGGGAAACAAATGGTGAGCTGAGTGATTCCTTGGTCGCTTATGATTACAATCCTCAATAAGATCAGCATCAGCCTTGTGCTTCCTATCTAGTGCTACCTCCTCGGCCTGTTCTTTTGTGATGACACGAGATTCAATCTGGTAAGGCTGCGTATTCAGATCTACCATACAAAACTCAGAGTCAGTGACTCTACGCCTAGGATCTCTGCTCTTTGCTAGAGCTTTTCTAGAAGTCACAGCTGTTATATTCATTAATCTCGTCAATTCAACTGCGTCCATACTATCTTTAGACTGAAAACCAGGCAGTTCAAGGTTCCCGGGCGACCAAGTTTGAATTCCTGGCTTCACATCTCGGGATTCAACATCTGAATTCAGGGGAGCACTACGATCCTTAGCTGAAAGAACCGACAAATTTCCATCAAAACCTGTGGGCCTCATTTCTCTCTCCTCTGTAACTTGTTTAGGAAGTGTATTAGCAACATATGAGGATACTTCCAACCCTTGATTACTTGCTTCTTCCTCTTCATTATCCTCTGATGGAGTAGGGCTTGGCAGCCTGTTATTGCTAAAGAATGTTTTCCGTCCAAATTTCTCTTGATAGTATGTAACTGCATTCACAGGTTCAGATGCCCAAAATGCACTTTCATCTGTTTCTTCTTGAATGCCTCTACCAAATGGAATAGATGGTTTCCGAGAGGATTGGCTTTCTACAATACATCTCAAACTTTGCTGATTCCAATCTGCTGGGAAACTCTCACGAGTGGGCGTCGGAAGGTTTGAATCATTAAGTTCTTCAGTGTCCTCTTTCCATAGCTTGAAAGTGTCATCAGAAGATCCAGCACCGCCAACACACAAACTACTGTTGCTGGAAGCTCGACTATCACTGTTACTGGAAGCTCGACTATCACTTTCTGTTAATGCCAATGCTTGGGTATCGTTATTAGGTTCAAATGTTCTCGAGTTATTTGTTATTTCATTAGAATTGTTCTTGTGATCAATTGATTTTGACGAAATCTGAGTTGTCAAATTAATATTATGTGAGATTCTTTGTCTTTCTTCTGATTTGAAGGTACTTTCCATACTAGAGTGCGTTGCAACCACACCTTGCTTTCCCTTCTCTACCTGAGCAGTATCAGCTTTTAAACTTCGATTACCCGATGAGACTGATCCCAGCATGGACTCCAACTGTAAAGACAGAAGAGTAGTACACCAATGAGACCCCAAGAAAGGTTAAATAAATGTGAATGTCAGCTATCCTGTGAATTAATAAGAAGTTTCATGTAGCTCACCTCTTTGATTTGTTTATTTGTAAAATGCTTCCGAGCTTTAGTACTTACAAATTCCAACAACCTAGCCAAAGAAACAATGTAACAAGTCTTCAATTGTATTGCATATGAAATTTAATGGAAAATCTATTTTCGACTGTTACTAAGTTAAATAACCTTGGAAATGCACTTTTCTCCTGCTCCTGCTGTTTAGGACTTCCTGTTTTATATACCTGCATAATCATTGACGCAGTTTATATGAGCATTTCAGGTAAGCTGGTTAGCCAACCTGATCTTTTGGAGCACACTTTAAAAACTGCAAGAATAGCCCTTATTATAGTGTAAAGAGGATGGTAATCCTTACTGCGTATGTGGCACGAATCCCTGAAAAGATTTGTTTAACAATACCAGAAACACTATTAGCATGCACCTCCGAGTTCATTCTAATCAGATGCTCCAAAGCTTTCCTAAGTTGATCACAAACACCTGTGAATGACCTGCCAGAATAAGCACATTATTAGCTTAGATTGATCCAGATTAAAGAAGGTTATATTGAACTGCCAATAGGCCTAGTTTCCCAATGTTGCATGAATTCAGGCACAATCTCTGAAGAAAAAATGGCCCCACAATTGCCACCCACAAGACAGCCTCTGCACATAGCTTGCTTAGATTGACAGATGGTGTTCCCATTAACTCTATATTTCAATAGATTGCAATCCCTTAACAAGGATTTTGTCTAGTGCATTAACAAAAATACTAATCTTTAAGCTAAAACTTACTTCTGAACATCCTTGACTGTCACATTCTTGAGCATTTGACCAATAGCAGCAACAATTTTTTCCCTGTCCTGATCCTTCGACCCATGTTTTCCATCAATGCCTCTTTTTGACCCAATTGTATGTCTCGCTGACCCTCTGTCGAAATTCACCCCCTGTTTGGAAGTCCGAAGAGATTCTGTCTTGTTATCGTATCTCTTTCCAACAACAGCATCACCAGAACTATCGGATCCTACTTCAATCTCCCCTTCCTCCAACTCCCCCTCTTCCTTTTCATCATCGTCGCCATCTCCTGGAACCTCCAATTTTTCATCATTATCACAAAGAAAAACCGTACCCATTTCTTTCTTTGTACTCTCTCCACTGCCTGCACATGATTCTTTCTTTGAACTCTCTCCACTTCCACTGCTATTGGGAGCCAACGTCTTGATTACCCTAACACTATCATCACTGTCAACGGAATCCGAAGATGAGCTAGAAATATTAATACAGTCATCATTTTTGCTAGTAGCAAATTTCCTGCCATTTCTAGGGTTTTCAGATCTTGATGCCCCTCTAGCACTTTTCAATTTCCCATCCGTGTATTTGGCATTGTTGTTATAATTAGTGTTATTAGTGTTTGCAGGCTTGCTCTGCACTGCCTGAGCCCATGCCAAATTATAAAGGTCGGGGTTATAGCTACCATTGGAAGTAGTATAATGCAAACCCTCCCTCCTCCATTGACCACCAGTTTGCCCTTGATCCATGAATCTAGGACTATCCTCCCTTCTGCCAGGCTCATTCCAATACCTAGAAGCAGCCAAGTCATTCAAACTCGCCTTTCTCTGTAAGGTCGGCAAATTTTCCTCACCATTATCATCAAAACCGTCGTTAGAAGCGTCTGCGATTTCCCCCTCTTCGATTTCTTCTATTGGGTTATCAGTTTCACCGGGGGAAACCATTTTTGTTAGGTTTTCTCACCAGAATAAAGCAGTTTCGCTATCAGAAAACACGATTATTTTTCAAAACAAATACAAAATGGTATTAGGGTTTCACAGAGCCAAATCGATAGCCCTCGACCTGAGGGCTATTGATTCTTGTTTAAAACTAAAAGAATCTTCGGCATCTGGGTTTCCATGAAACAGGAAAAGCGATTCCCCAAAGCAGGTTTTTCTTTTCCAGGGTTCGAGCCGTGGTATTAAATGCCCTCGTTTGAGATTTGTGAGCACCAAATTTTACCGTTTTCAATCAGTTTTCTGATTAAACCCAATCCGTTTTGTTTTAAATCACAATGCAAAATCTTCCCCCGTCACAAAAATCCCCTGGTGCTGTCAACCGCGAGCGCCCTCTCAAAGATTACAATTGATGCACAATTGAAGATTCAGCTTCAAAACACAGGACTCTTATATAGTGCTCATTTAGAGCTGCATCTGACGGCTGCTATTTTGTGCTTGAAACCGACCAATCTGAGCCGTGCGTAAGACGGTCCTTCAAAAGTACCAACTACCAGAAGAACGTAAAAGAATTTACCCTGAATTTTACAGCCCCGGCTCCGTTACGCCTTCTGATGCTCCTCTTATTTTACAGGCTAGGCTTATTTTTTTCCTTTTGTGGGGTTTAAAGTGATGTGGCCATGTGAATTCTCTTGCAATTCTAACACGCGTACAAGAAATGGGCAGTGGCCTTTTAACTTTTATTTTTAATTTTTTGACTTTTTATTTTTATTTGTTAGCACTTGGTACTCACACGGAATACAATTTGGGAAATGTCTATGTATGCAAACTAAAATGTATGGTGGCCTTCGCTGGTTGGTAGCTCGCAGGCTTCGTGCCTCGCTGGGTTGCCTCGCAGGTCTGAATCCTCCAACAAAAAAAAAAAAAATGTATGGCATATAAAGGAGGCACTTAGTTTTTATTGATATTTTTTCCTTATATGTCATGTGTTCTAGTTGGATGGATATTCAGAGTTACAATTTGAGAGATGCAAATTGCTCATCTTATATATCATGCATAATCAGAATTATAATTTGAGTTTAAGTTTTTTTATCCTTAGATATATCATTTATAATTAGTATTTATATAGAGAGAAAGTGTAATCTTTTCTCATAAATTTTAGAGGAGGTCTATAGTTAAATTTATGAGTACTCTACAAAACTTGAAGTTGGACTCTGAAATTAAATCTTATATGTCGTGTGTTTTAGTTGGTTGGATACTCAAAGTTACAATTTGAGAAAGATGACTCTTCTATCACCATTCTTTTAAGTCCTTTTATCCTTCTCATTTCAATATATAATTTATAATTAGTATTTATATGGAAAGAAAGTGTAATCTTTTCCTATAAATTTGAGAGGAAGTCTATTGTCAAATTAATGAGTACTTTACAAAAAATTGATATAATATTATAAGTATGGACTAATCATTATTAATTATTAATATTTTACATGTTTCGATGTAGTGGTTAGCTTGAGGTGAGCCATATGGATAGGATGAAAAAAACTTGAAGTTGGACTTTCAAATTAAATGAATTAAATCTCAAAGTTTATAAGAGAAACTTTGTTGTCACTTGTAATGGTTATCAAAAAGACGTTTGTTTTTTTACTAGTTAATGGCCTATGTTGAGTGGTTGTTACTGCAATGTCTATTGTAATTTGCATTCAATCAACATAAAAATAATAAATTTATACAAAAAAAACCCATATTGATTCTCATTGAGCATTATTATCTGTTATGAAAAAAAAACATCTAATATTGATGATGATAAAAAAGTGTTGGATAGTGAAGTCCAAAAAACCACCTAAAACTGATGATGACCTAAAAGTGTTGGATAGTGAAATCCAACAAGCAACCTTTGGACTCTCAATTATTGCTTGTGGGCATTCCTCCTTTCCAAGACTTTTAGAAAATAATGTGGATAATGTAATTTATTGTTGTGTGTAACTATAGTTATAACAAAGATTTATGTTGCTCTTGTGGATGTAGCCAATTTGGTGAAGCACTATTAAATGGGGTGTTTTGTTCAATACGCATTAACCAATAATGCCATGGAGTAAGATTTTGCACAAAAATTTTAGTAGTAAGATTTTGCACAATTTTTTTAGTAGTAAGATTAGGCACAAATTTTTTTAATGTGAAAAAACAAAAATTTATGCCCAAAAAAATATAATTTAGAGGAGAATCTAACAAATCTCTTTTGTGTTGGGTTGTGATATAATTTAGAGGATTTAATTGAGAAATATATTTTTGAAGACATATATAGTGAAGTATTAGGACAAAGGCAATCTATTAGTTCCTGCCAAGAACTATAGACATCATCCTACTCTTAACAAGAGAATAACTTCATTTTCATATTAAATTTTATTTTTTATT
>MU222311.1:304062-314334 GCA_018584345.1 Thuja plicata | reverse complement strand
CTATATAATATATATTATTCTATAATATATAATATAAAAGAACTATATCATATATGCTATATTATATAATTATAGTATTTCACTAACTCTTAATTTATTAAATATTGTTTTTCAGATTTTATACAAAGTTTCCTTTTAATTTTTTATCAATAATATTTATTTTTTTTATTAAAGAACTATTAATTAAAATATATATAATATTTATAATAAAATTAAAATTAAAATTCAAAATTACATATATAATTATAATTAATTACGGCAAGTGCAAGCCGGCACTTGTTTTTAATATCTTTTGTAAAGATCTCTTTCAAGACATTTCATTAAGAAAAAAAAAGAGTCAATTCAAGATTTGTGGTAGGTTTTTTATTTTATGATTTCTCTTTCATTGGTTTCTAGTGGATTTCCCCCTTATTATCAAAAAAAATTTCATAACACAATGATCATTATAGTAATAATTTAGCTTAATTTTCTTTGAGTATGCAATTATCACAATATTGTTCTATTTGTTCCTTCAATAATTAACAATAATCTCCCTCAAAATTAGCTTTACAAGTTAGTTGATATCAAATTGAAGTCACTCCTTCAATTTCAATGAAAAAAGACAATGTTGTCAATGGGACCAAGTTGTTTGGTTCTCATTGAGCCTACCACTTGGTAATTTTCAAAGGGAATGAGCTTTAGAAAAATGTTGGCAAGTTAAGATATTAGAAAATTTAAGGAACTGTTTGGCAAATTATTTTTTTATTTTGTAATATCAAGAAATTCAGATTATAGAAAAAATTTGATGTTAGGGTAATAGTAAAAAAAATATTAAAATTAATTAATTAAAAGAGATTTTGTATATAAAAATACTTTTAAAATTTAAGATCACTATTTTTTATTAATTTTGATTATTAAAAATATACCGGACAATATACTGTTAGATTTGGTTACTAATCCAACTTTGCTTCGGCACTTGTGGCTAGGTGGCCCTCTGGATTATTTTAGGGTCCTGTATGTCTCCCCAAGGCTGGAGCTTTTGTGTGGCTTGTTGTCCAAGATAGAGTCCTTACTAGGATGAGGTTGGACAGATTAAGAATTGCAGTTGTCTTCCCTTGCTCATTTTGTGGTTACTTCATGGAATATTCTGATCATTTGTTCCTACATTGTCCTTTTTTCGAAGGATTGTTGGTATTGGTATTGGCTCTTTTCTAAGTTGGTATGGTCATTTGTGGTTGGACCTGACCTTTTGTCATTCTTTAAAAGTTG
The DNA here is from genome assembly GCA_018584345.1 of Thuja plicata. Lineage (NCBI taxonomy): Eukaryota > Viridiplantae > Streptophyta > Pinopsida > Cupressales > Cupressaceae > Thuja > Thuja plicata. The sequence goes on along the minus strand of MU222311.1, from coordinate 313,086 downwards.
ATTGGTCATTCATAGGACTTATTTCTTTTCTTTCCTCTGGGAGATCAACCCCTCTATTATTATCTGGAACATCGGGGTGGAAAGAAACAACAGGAATTTTAGAAAAAAGTTTTCATCACTTTCTGAGGTCATTCACAAGATTGAATGTTCTATTTTGGAAGTAGTCATGACTTATATTTATAAGAATATAAACCATTTAAACACTTTTACACATTGGGATAACTTTGTTCAAAATTCTTAGTCTTCACTAAAATTCATCCCCTCTAAAGGATATCATAGAAAAGAAAGTCTCAATCTCGTGGTCAAGTTGTTTGGTCTCCTCCCCTAGAGGGTTTCCACAAGCTAAACTTTCATGGTGTATCTAAGGGAAACCCGAGTTTATCTGGTGATGGTGTTGTCATCAGGGATTGCTTCGGCAAGGTTATTGTTGACCATTTTGGTCCCCCATCAGATTCTCAGATCATACTACCATCAAGGGATTCCAGTTGAACCAATATGCAAAGTTAATTAGTTAAAACCTTCAAATCAGACATATCGGTTTAACTTATCTTAGGCTATACCAATATGATCTTGCAGTGATATAACAAAGCAGAAAAGGGTAATTTTAGTGAGATTGATTGAAGGCTTCCCTGACAATTCAAACAGATTGTCCTTCAGGCTTCAAATGCAAATATTGGTATAGCAGATCAGAGATCTTGCCGATAGTTTCCATTGGCATAGTTTTCACTGTCGAGAATGACAAATTCATGCAGTCTGGTAGTGTTGGTTACACCGATGAAGTTCATCGGTTTAACTCTCACCGATATGAGGTCTTCGGGTAGTTCAACACGGATCAGTTATCGGTAGAACAGGGTGCAGGTCCTGCCAATGGTTTCTATCGGTATAGCTTATGTTATCTGAAGGGATAAAATCTTGTGTTATGATAGTTATGGTCTCTCCAATGGTTTTTATTGGAGTAATTTTCTCCAATGAGGGTTTTCTTGGCTCAGTGAAGGTTTCAACGAAATTTTTGTCGATAAACAACTCCCCAATAGGAAGCCTGGGTAGTAATGATACACAATGGTTTCAGCAAGACATCTTTGGTTCTTTCCGAAATTGTTTTGCAGCGAGCTTCGATAGAACAACATATCAGTTTTACTGATGGTTGTTATCAGCATAGCTTGTGTTGCCAGAAATGATGAAATCTTACGGGCCAACAATGTTAGCTAGGTTGATGAGTTGCATCAGTGAAGGTTACACCGGGGTGATACCACAGTAGTGGGTTACACTTTTTTGCCTAAACGGACATTGAAGTCTACATTTTGAGAAAAACATTCACATTCGGATGCATATTGTCGTTAAACTGTTTGAAATCAGAAGATGAAGTAAACTAGATTCTTTTAGGATTTTCTGTCTAGATTCTAAATATATTTTTTTTATTTTTTTTTAATTGATTTTAATGGTTTTTTTTTTCTCCCACTAAAACTGCTATGTTGCTGAAAATATCATTTTCAAAAAGTTACAATGACTTCGTACAACATAACTTTTTTTCTTCTAAAATAGATATCAGTGCGCTTCTTTCAAATTTGGTTTTGTAACATCCATACAGAGGGCATGCAATTGGTTTGATGACATTATCATGATTATTGCATATTTTATGAATGTTTGAAGTAGAGTAAACCGTAATTGTGACATACGTTGACTGCGTAGCTGATAACTTGTTGTGTATTTCTCAAAATTCATTTTTTTTTTTGATAGAAAGAAGACTCAAAGCTGGAGGGCACTGTTATTTTTCAAATTTTTTTTCTCTTTTCTACTATTTTTCATTGAACGTCAAACCTGGAAGTTTATATTGGATAAAAAAACCTACATCCGATGCATGTCAAAATACATAGACCTAATTAATCAAAATATGTCAAATCTATATTTGTTAGAAAGCTCTTTCAGAGTACTTGTGCGATGCAAAAGGAGGTGTCCCTATTCTTCCATTTAAGCCCCGCCCTTGAGCCCCGAAGCCATGAAAACTGTAGATTTCTGTTAGCCTTTGCAGATAGCCTCAATTTTGGGGGTTTCGATAGAAAGTACTTTCGATCAAAACTAATTAGTTTCGATCAAAAGTACTTTCTTAGTTTAACATGCATATGGGTCAAAATCCCACTAAAATCTTTACTAGCTTAGTTTTGATCAAAACTAAATTAGTTTCGATCGAAACTAACTTAGTTTCGATCAAAACTAGGTTAGTTTCGATAGAAACTAAGCAAAAAGGTAGTTTCAATCGAAACTATTAATGTTCCGATCAAAACAATCAGGTACTTTCTATCGAAAGTACCTGACTAAATCCTCCCACCTCGCGGATTCGTGAGGAATTTCTTCCTCCAAAAAAGTGTAATGGATGCAGAGAAGATGGTGAGGTTGCATCAGGGAGAAAGGGGATGAGTTCCACCACTGAGTTTTCTCATCGGTGTAACTTACACTGTCGGAAGGGATCAATTTATGTGGGTTGATAGTGTAGGTCTCCCCGATGGGTTTCATTAGCAAGAGTCACTCCGATGGGACCAAGCGAGCGGTAATATAAGGAAAGTGCGCATCCCTAGAGAAACAGATGTATTTTTCGATGAGTTTGTAAAATAAAAAAAATGGCTAAGTCTTCAGGTTTTTGGTGTTGTTCCCAAACTTGTTTCAGAACGCGAAGCAGCAAATGAAACCAAGTGTATATCAGCAAAGGAAATTGCTTTCAGGTTTTGAGGGTAGTTCTATAACTGCCTTCAGGTTCTTAAGGCACTTCCAGAACTAAGGCTAGTTTTCGATGGCCAATGAAAAATGACCATTGGGGCCCACTCTTTCCAAGGTAAGTGAATTTGATGGTTCCTAAGGGGTTTTCAAAACCCGAAGGAACAAATGGAACAGGGAAAAGTCAATGAAAGGTTTTTAGGACTATTCCATAACTAAGGTCAGATGTTGAAGCTCGACAAGGAACACGAGGTCATCTGTGAAGATTCCTCAGGTTATTTCGATGATTGGTATTTTCAAAAATAGGGATATTTCAACGCACGAACACTAAAAGATTTCAGGGTTATTTTCCATCAGTGCGGCTCTTACCAATCAACCAACAACAAATGATAGAAATCAAAGATCATAGATAGAGGTATTGTTGATGAATTTCATCGGCATAGCAATAACCATCGGAAGCAACAAAATCCAACAAGTCGATAGTGTATGTTGTAGGATTTGAGAGATACAAATCCACAGAACGCCAAGAACACCTGCATGCAAATAACCTGTTACGAGAGAGAATCAGAAAGAGGAAAAAGAAGAACTCAGAAGTTGCTCAAAATGTAAGAGCGAAATTATAATCTGAATTAATGAAAAATGAACTACAAAGTTCAACCTATAAAGGTGAACGAAACCCTAAAACTAGAAAAGCTAGGTTGCACATTAATAATTACTATAAATATTAATTATAATGCACCTAAGAGATAGCTTAAGTAAACTAGAGTAATAAACAACTTAATTAATTAAATCAAAGTGATCTAATCAATAAGTGTAAATAGATAATTACTCTAACACCCCCCCTTAAGCGAAGCTCAAGAGGTAAGCTAACCTAGCACAACTATGAAAGCAGGAAAATGGGTCCCAACAACAAGGTCTGATCAGGTACCCAAGCACAACCAAATCTCTGTAAAGTGTAGAAATAGAGAAAACCACATGGGAAAAACCCTACTCCAAGAAGAGATAGAAAAAAAATGCAGAAAAGAATGGCTCAAGACACTCTCCCAAAACCATAAGTACAATCGAACCCCCCATGAGAGAGGGTGCAGACACCAAATCCCCCCCAGAATGATGGAACCCCTGTAGGAATGATCAAACCAATGGAACTCCAATGTGGAAGAAACAGAGGCACGGAGCAATAATGAAACCCCTGAATGAGAGGTGAAACTGGAAGGCCTAACTGGTGCTCAAAGGAGAATGAATGAGACTCCTGGAATGGAATCCCAAATGAAGGTGGGCTAATAGATGAGCTGAATCTGTCAGCTGGGAGGAGATGAATGTCCTCGGATATGTCCTCAACAACAGGAGTGGAAGGCTCGATGCAGGGAGGGACCATAACAGGGATAGCTGAAGAAGAATCATGCTGAAAAAATGAAGACGCAGCAAGAGGAGGAGGTGGAGAAGCCACATCACTAGTCTCAGGAGCAATAAAGAAGTTCAGGTGACCCAACTTATTCTCACTAGGCACTCGTGAAGTAGGAGAGATATCCTCCAACAATGGAGATGGTGGACAAAAATGGGAGAAGGAGTACAAGCGGGTGGCATGATCAACTGACCCTATAGCAACAATGTGGTCTGTCACACTGTCTCTGATGTGCACGAAATTTGGAGTGAACTCAACTGTCCTCCCTGTCCCACTGTGAGTAACCTGATAGATGGAGAGAAGGTTAGAGGACAAGGGTAGAACACATAGTACATCATGGAATGCACCACCATCAATGTCAATAGAACCATGCCCATACACAGGTATAACAATGTCATTCCCCATCAAGATGTGTGGGGTAGGAGAGGCCGCAAAAGATGAGAAGGAACTCCAAGAAGATTCCATATGATGTGAAGCACCGAAATCCAGCAGCCACCTAAAAGAGGGAGCTATAGAAGATGCACATAAGTCATGACCCTTTCTGTTGTCTGACCCATCTGCCTGAGAAGATGATGAAGAAGACCAGTGAGAAGAGGAGGGAGGAATGTCAATCTTGCTCTTGTGAAGAAGAGTTGTCAACTCAGAAATCTGTTGGGCATATCCATCTACCTTCTTCTAAAAGTACTGAGACTCGTCATGATTGAACTTATTGCAATAAGTAAACTTAGTTTTGTCAGTCTTTGATTTCCCCTTAGGTGAAGGAGGTGGGCCAGAGGAATGATGAGAAGGGGAATCCTTCCAAGATGTTGTGTTTGATGATACTTGTTTCTGCTCCGGCTTTTGTGAAGATGGGTGAGCAACCAAGGCATGGCTCATAGAGCCGGAAGCATCATTCAACTATTGAAGCTTTGACTTCTCTCGAGTCAATCGATCACAGAAGGCCGCAAAGGCAGGAATATTGTGCCTAGGACCCAAAGCATCCATAGTGGTGTTAGCTCTTTTTCTTGCAGAATTGATTATAATGACAATAGATTCCAAACTCTCTTATACCCAAGTTAGATTCTCACAAGGAAAAGGGCTAATTAACAAGGATAGGAAATCCTTCTACACTTTGGGCTCCACACACCCAGGCGGGTACACCTTTGATAGAATATCAGCTTTCAGTAGTTTTAATAGTGGATTAAGGATTGGAGATCCTTCTTCTTTTTATGTCATTTAGGCCTAGGAAGGCTAACCTATTGATTCACTCTCCAAGGAATCACAAAGATGAATTGTACTAAATACAATTAACTAGATTTGTACTCGAAATAACATGAGTATAAAGATTGATTGAATTTGAATTTGATGATAACAACCACTTGTCAGCATTTATGAACAGTGCCTAATCATGGGTGATAGAGTCAAAACAAAGCATACTTATACTAAAAATAATTAATGGAAATATAAATGAACCCCAGATAGAATGCCAAGTACAAACTATCCTCTCATCCTCACACCCCTATATCAAATCCCTACATAAACCCTAATCCTCTGCAATCATCTACAAGATTTAAAACTTTCCTTGAAAGCAACTCATAGACAAGAACATGACTACCTTATAACTAGTATATTCAAAGTGCCTTACAAATTGAACACACAAGAATTAATAGTAAATGCAAGAAGACATCAAAGATATCAAAATGGAGATTCCATTGTATTTTATTAATATAGACTTGAATACCAGTACATTCACAAAGACTCAAAACTAATAGTCAAACACAATTCAGTAATCTGCCTTGTAGTCTTATTTTTACCATCCTTACTACAATATTACAACTACATACTTATAGGATGCAACAAGCTACGGATGATTGGGCTAAAGGACAAAATACAATTTCAAGAAGAGACAAAACTTCAGGTGGAAGGGAATAACAAATTCTACTATGAGCCAAGTAATCTCTTGTCCTATGACCGCCTGGCTGCTTGAAATTGCTCCGAGGTGGCTGGGTCTTTGTTATCTGGATCTTGTCCTTTTGCTAATGTAGAGGCCCCAATATTTGATTTTTTCCAAATGCTCAACTTCTTTGGTGTCAGTTGTCCCCTTTATGTTTTTCATCTCATGTTACCGGGGTGACTATTCCATACTTGCTAACCCATGTAGTGAACACCTCATCACTTAGCCAACTAAAGCTGAGAACTTCATCTTTTCGGTTGCTGAACTCTTCCCAGTCACCGTTAGCCTTCTCAACTTCTGCCTCACATAATTCAAAGAATGCCTTGGCTTTATTCAAAATATCTATAGTCAGCACAAACCATCCAGTATTTGCCAATGTGACAATACTTTTTGTCCTGCTAGTCAGTGCTTCATTTAACTGCCTCATCCATAGGGCTTCATTCTTTATGTTCCCATCTTCTTTGAACATATTGGGATACATTTCATATCTATCCTTGGAAAATTCTCCTCTCAAAATTGTGACCCTCTTTATGGCCATGCTCTTCTTCATGTCTAAATTAACCATCAGTTTGAGACATTTATGGGTGCTTGCTAGGGTGATATCAATATTATTCTGCTCTTTTGATAGGGAGTAAAATGATTTAACATGGGTTGCCTTCCATTTCCATTTACTCATTATCAGATCCCATTGTCCCTTTTCATCCTCATATCTGTTGGTGATGCTTGCAATCTTTTTTCCCAATAGGTAGAGGTTAGAGAGGTTGACCTCACTGGCACACCTTTTGAGGTTGGAGAATTTTTTATCAGAATGTTTTTGCTTTACCAACTCATCAGCCTCTTTGTACGCTGGGGAATCCTCAAGATCCCTTTTTCCCTCTTCTTCTAACCTTGTTCTTTCATCTATCAACCTATTTTTCTCAGCCTCCAATTCCGCTCTTTTAGCATCGATGGCCTCTTGAGTAGTAGGACTTAGAGGTGCAGGGGATGGGGGATATGTGGTAAAAGGACTAGAGGAGGAGGGCTGATGAGGTTCCTGAGTAATTAGTCCTTGGGGCACAAGTTGGATCTTCTATTTACCCTCCAACTATGCTATTTTGTTGTCTTTCATCAAGGATTTGACATTCTCTTCATTATAAGCCTTGAGTACAAGCTCATATTTCTCATTTAGACTAACATAGGCCTCCTTTTCTTTCTCTGATACTTTCATGCTTAAATTGGCTACTTGTATAGCAAGGTTAGCCACTTCAATTCCTGAGGTGTCAGCAACCCTCTTCACAATTAGACTTCCTGTGTCTTCAGTCTCATCATCTTCTCTTATTCTCCTCTTGTCTTTTTTCTTTAGTGACCAGATGGCCAGAGCTGCATGATCCTCACTAAAATGGGCACCAATTGATGTCCCAGCAGTAGTCATAGGTTTGGCTTGTTTTCTCACTGCATCAAAGACCACTGCATCCGCCAGATCCCATTGTGGCAATATGAGCACTCCCTACTTCTTGACCATTTGTCTGCCCTCTTCAGGAGTAATTTTATCAAAGTTTGATAACATTTCTTTCTCTATATCCTCCTTGGCAGAGTTGGGTTGAGCCTCTAGCTTATTCTAGCATTTATTATGGTACTCATCAATATGGCACCTCCATAAGAATTGAATGAAAGCCCTAGTTTTGATGAAATTGTCAATAGACAAGAACTCATCACTAGCTTGTTTGGTCACAGGATCTAATTCCTTACCAGAAAATTATGCCACTGTGAGGTCAGATGTTGTATGTCTAGGTGCCTCTAGCATCCCTTCTTGTAGTTCTTGAGTGGTAACAACCACTTCACCAGCATTCCTCATTTTGACCAATTGTTCAGCAATGGTCTGGTCATCATACTGCATGGGGGATTGAGAAGGAGAATACAATTCACTCCCATGTTCTTTTGTTTCTATCCTTTGCCTCTTAGGAGAGGGTACCTCTTGAACATCAGTATCTACTAGCCTCTTTCCCTTATGCTGAAGGGACTTGTCAATTTTGGGAGCAATAGTGGTATATCCTCTTCTCTTATACACTACATAGTTTCCTGGTGGAACTTTCTGCTCTGTGGAAATTTATTCAAAATAGCGAGAGCCCTTTGTGGATCACTCTCAACTGCTCTCTGCCTCTTCTCATTTAGAGTTTGTATTATTCCCTCAAAAATATTCATTAGGGAATCAATTTTGTAAGACCATGGGAAAAAATCCTTTAATGGATCATAAGTCTTGTCAAAATTTTGGACAAAGTCCAAAGATTTCTTGTATGCCATCCATTTTTCCTTCCTGACTTCTTGAACATCTAGGTCAAAAATGTTCCTGGTGATATCCTCTGGATAATTGAATTGATGCTTCAACATTATACAATTAGTCCTTTTCCTGAACATACCCATGAGAAAATCCTCATTATCTGCACATCTGGACACAGAAGTGGCTAAGTGATAAGGCTCAAAATATTTATCAAACTGTGTCCACCCACCTTTGGTTATGATAAAGTGATGGGCTCTGGTGAGGGTAGGAAAGATACTTCCTTTCATCTTTCTGGTCAAGGCTTCTTCCTGTAACCCACCTAATTGCCTTATAATCTCTGCCAGTCCAATCTTGAGTGGGACTCTGTAAGGTAGCACATAAGGGGTACCTCTGAAACCATAAACCCTAATTACCGTGGAAAAAGGGTATAAGATTAAATCTCCCCAATTGTGAGCAATTTTTAACTCTGGGGCATATTCCACAGGCCTTAAAAGCATCATCATTTCATTATGAACCCTAGCATTCTGGTTACTCAGCACTTGAGTCTAGTGGCAAAAACTTTGTCAAAATACACATAACTAGCATTCTTCCTATCCCAGGACAAGTCTGCACTCCACATCTGAACAGGCAATTCTTTACCATCTTGGAATTTTTCCAATTCCATTTCTTCTTCAAAGAAGTCTGCATTGTTAAATAAGAACATATGCATCATGAGGGAATACC